>PVLD010006460.1:0-30009 GCA_004027595.1 Dinomys branickii | reverse complement strand
CTGAAAAATCAAAGTTGGAAAGGGCTGTTAATAGAGCGAACCCAGCTCCTCACCTCTAACCCTAACTTTATTTTTTCCCACAAAGGGTGCTGAAAAGATCTAAATCCCAGCTGGGATGGGGTAGAGCGGAGCAGCTGACCTCAAGAAGAAGCCCCCATCTGCCAGATGGCTGCACACACACAGGTCCCTGGTGTTTTGTGTAACAGGGACAGGGAGGTTGGTTTTTAGCTCAAATTAAGGAAGTCCATCTAATAGGTTAGGGTGTCTACCCATGAAGGCCATGCCATGGTGGGTAATGAGCTTTCATTCCTTCCCCATAAGTATTTAAAGGGAGCCTGGTTGATAGGCAAAGTGGGTATTGTAAAGCGTTCCTAGCCTTGCATGTAGACTGGACTGAAAATGGAAGGACATTCTCTCTGCTTCCTGGTGTGTGTGCATGTGCGCATGTGTGTAGCTTGTACGTTCAGAGCACAGGCTGAAGGCAAGGATGGAGCACAGTTGGCAGGGGCTCAGGTTCTAGCGTTTGGAGCCATCTCAGAGGGGTGCCAAGGTGGGGAGGTGGCAGTGGGGCACCCTGCTTCTGTCCTGCTCCCTGCCTCACACCCTGTCCATCACCCTTCCAGCCCACCCCCAGGGTCCCAACGGACCGCACTGGCATGGGACACACGCTGCCCTTCCCCAGGCCAGTCCACAAAATCCCCACCACTGGCCAGCTGTCTCACGGTGCTTTAGCTCTTCTGCCCAGACTCTGTGCCCTCAAACGGGCACAGTGATCTTTTATCCACTAGCAGCTGCCCACTGCCCAGGCAATCACGAATGGCACTTGCAAACAGAGTGCTCGTGCCCTCCACCCCCCATGTCTTTTCCCATCAGGCCTGATTCCTGCTTTCTCCGGGCAGGGCATTCTGCCTGGGAGCGCATGTGTGTTTAGTGGCTTTGGAGGAGGAGAGACTTCAGCACCCAGGTGAGCCCACGTCCAGGTGGTCTTAGGTATTATATGAGGTGAGGCAGGCCAATGGGTTTGGATGGGCAGCATGAGCATCTGCCTTCCTCCAAAACCAAATAAAACAAAAACCAGTTTCCAAGGCCGCACTCTCATGCGGGCTCTGCCCAGGAGAAACTGCTCAGGATGTGAGACTACCGTGTCAGGACAGTTGGGGGAGATGCAGGGAACTCCCAGTTCTATTCCATTTTGCTGTGCTCCAGGCTCACAGGGATCCCCAGTCACTTCCTGCCCCCCTGGGATAAAATGGGCGGAAATGAAAGGGCTAAAGGTTTGGGCCCCTCCTCTGCATAGCTCTCGGCCAGGGCCTCGCTGGGGCTTGGGGCTGTGTCTCAGACAGGCTCAACAGCCAAAAGCTGGGTGTGGCAGGGAGTAGGCTGGGCAGCTGGCTCCTCTCTTTCCAGGTCTACCTTGACTTCAGTCCAAGGTCAAGGGCCGGGAACCCCATTTTCCGTATCAGGAACTCAAGGTTACCCGCCAACATGTGCCCTGGGCATGTAGAGGTCGTCCCGTGCTGAGTGAGTGATGTGGGGATGACTGATGGATGAATGAATGTGGGAAGTGCGGAGTTAGTTGGTGGGTTCTCCCTTGGCTGTGTGTATTGCTAACAGGGGAGAAATGGGAGCCCTCTCACCGAACACCGTGGATGCCCCACCAGTACCACCTGTTCCTGGGCACAGTCTGGGGTCACAGTGACACGCAAATTTGAACTTTAGGCCCCAGCCTCATAAGGGTCACAGTCGTCTCTCAGAGCATCCCCTCCAGGGGGCTGCAGGGGCAGCCAGCCCATCCCTCCTTTCCTGCCTGGCAGTTGCAGCCTTATATTGTAGCTTAGCTCACGCAGCCCACGGGAGACTACAGAGTGGTTTTCCAGTGGGTTGAACCAAGGGTCCAGAGTGGGGGTTTCCCTCGGTCTGGGATTTGCTGGTGCAGGAATGTGGGCATGTACATCTGGAACTGGAGCGCGTTCCCTGAGCCATAGGGTCCAGCTACCTGAGAGGACTTGCCTGTCCTCCTGATGTTAGAGCCAATGGTCTCCTTTTTCTGAGCCCCAAAGCCCTCTGTGACAGCGTATGCCCCAGTGGCATCAGCTAAGACCCTCTGTCTCTCCCAGGAACCTGTGGTGTGAGGTTGGGGCTCTTCTGCCAGCAAAGCCATTCTGATCACCCACCCATGATGGGGACCAAGCCCATCACATTAGCCATAAATGACCGATGTCCTCAGCCACTCTTCTCAAGTCGTGTTTGTGGGCCCTATTCATTTTTCATCTGTTGACGTCTCTAGTCCTTCCTGTAATGGTGAAAATAAGCATTGGGCGTGCATGCGCTCACGCGCACATGCACACACACACACACACACACACACACACACACGAGGAAACCAAACAACAAAAATCTCAGTGTCTTTTTATGCATGTAGTGAGATGAAATTGTGATCCTTGTGTGACCTCCAGCTGCTGTCCTGTCTTGTAAAATATGTCCAAATGTTTAAGAATTTCCAAGCAAATGGTCCCTTAATGAAGTTTGCAGAGTTCAATAAAGGTATGGAGAAAACAAGTTTAGTGTGTGTCAGTGTTTATTTTCTGGAGGATGCAGGGAAGTAGGGGTGGGGATATCTCTAACGAAGGCTATGTCTGGGACCCTAAGGGGCCTGAAGGGGTATTATGGGTATTTTCTCTTCCCCTTAAACAGTAGAAGCATGAAAATGTTGGCTTGTCGCCCCACGTGTGAGAGCCAATGGTGACATCCCATCTGGCATTCATTGATCAAAGCCCCAACTCTGATCATTTGTCAACCCTGCCTGGGTACCCCACTCGTAAGGATGCCTCACAAAAGAATGCAAAAGCTCTGATGCCCGCAGAGAACAAGCAGGGAACATACAGGAGTAAAGCAACCTAACTATGAGGCATGAGGGAATGGTGGGCTGTGTGGTAAACTGCAGGGTACGCACCTGTCTAAAGGGACAGCCACTATACTTCTTCACCTGGTTGTTACTATGTGGGGCGGTGACCCAGCAATGCTAAATCGTTTTAAATCCAAAATCAGGATTTCATGAGAAATATTCTGACTTTTAAATGCCAGCAATGAATTCCAGTTTCTCTGGTCCCGTGCTGGCCAGATGCACGCGGGCGAACTATAGCCATAGGTTTCTTTTTTTTTTTTTTTTTGTGGCGGTACTGGGGATCGAACTCAGGACCCTGCGCTTGCTAGGCAGGCGCTTATTCTACTGAGCTATATCCCCAACCCCTAGCCATAGGTTTCTGTGTCCCTAGCATGACTGCTAGAGCTTGAAGATACTAGTATTTGTTTTCTACTGCTGTGTAATAAATACCCACAGTGCTTAGCGTGGCTTGAAGTATCTGTTGTCTGGTGGTTTTCAAGGGGCAAGGGTTCAGGACCACCCGAGCTAAGTGGCTCTCGATGAGAATGTTCCCAGTGGTCACAATCAAGACATCAGCTCCGATCCTCTGCTCCACTGGGGAAGAACTGCTTCTCTTGTGCAGGTGGCTTCAGAACCTCTGTTCCTTGCTCATTGCTGGCAGGAGGCCTCTGTTGCTCACACTGTGAGTCCTGCACACAGCTCTTGAATGTCATTATGGCATGGTGCCAGCTTCCCCAGAGGTCATGGTTCAAGCAAGAAAGCCAGGAGGAAACCACAAGGAACTGGTGTCAGAAACCAGACCTCATCACTCCCGCCAGTCTCCTTGTGAGTCACTAAATCCGGCTCACACTCTGGAGGGCAGGAATTCCACATCCTTAGGGGAGGGGTCAAAGGTTGGGAGACAGGTTTTATTATTATTATTATTTTGGAGAGTTGGGGATAGAACCCCAGGCCTCATGCATGTTAGGCAAGTGCTCCACTGCTGAGCTGCATCCCGAACCCTGGGACCACGTTTTTTTATTTTTATTTTAGAGAGTAAAAAATAAAATTTCAAAGCAAGATAATAGGAGGGTAGAAATGGTTCATACATTGAATATCGTTATCATTAAATTAGTGACTCAGAGTACAAGATATCAGCATTTAATTGTCCAAACAATATTAGCACAAACCTTTCTTTTCAATGAACTAATAGAAATTAGTAATATAACTATCTTCTCTTTATATATATATATATATATATATAATATATATATATATATATCTTTATATATTATATATATATATATATATTTGCTTTTCCCTTTCTTCTTTTCTCCATTCCCCCCTCCCAGTTTCTCTTTCCTTTTGAAGTTTCTTCCCAATTCACAATATCTATTGTACAGTTTGGATCTTATTTAGTCTTTCCGCTGTTCACACTAGTGAGACAACACGGTGTTTACATATTCGCCTCTGATTTATTTCACTTATGAGTATGGTGGGATTATATTTTAAAACCACTATATTGCTGGACGTGGTGGTGCACACCTGTAATCCCAGCACTCAGGAGGCTGAGGCAGGAGGATCATTGCAAGTTCAAAACCAGCCTGGGCTACAAAGTAGGCTCAAGGCCAGCCTGAACTGTCAAAAAGACAATAAATAAATAAATAAATAAATAAATAAATAAAACCTCTATATTCCAAAGCCAGTTTAGTGCAAAGAGTCATTTTCAAACTTTAGAATGTTATAGCCCAGTAAAATTTCCCACTCAGCTTAAGGAAGTGTATAAGCCTTGAAGTGTTTTATTTTGCTAAGTAAGAACATTAAAAAAGTAACTACCATATACTGTGCACACTCACCATCAGCTAGTAAAAAAAGGCTAATTCAAACCCCCAAAGCATATCATCCGAGCATAACAGATCATCTTTTACTATTTAGGAGGCTGAGGCAAGCGGCCTGGAAATTCAAGGTCAGCCTGGGCAACTTAAGAAGACTGTGTCTCAGAATCTTTATAGGGGAAAGATTGCGGCTGGGGCCAGAGCCCGGGGATAGAGTGCTTAACATAGCATGTTTGAGGCCCTGGCTTCAATCCCCCCAGCACTGAAAAGAGCGAGGGGAGAGGAGAGGAGGCAACTCTTTAAACAAAAAAAATATATATATATATTTAATAGATCTAAGCATCTAGGGGCTAGCTCATTCTGGGGCATGTTCAGCGGCACCTATGGCCTTTCCTGTGGAATGCCAAGCATCCGCCTCAGTTGCAACACACAAAAATGTCTCCAGATGTCCCCAGCTGTCCTTTGGCGGACAAAAGTGAACCACCAGAAGAGGTGCAATGTCCACAACCCAAAGGCCCAGGAAGAGCATAATTTCCCTCACACCACCAGATCCCCAGACCTCCATCCCCAGAGGCAATTAGTAGTCCTTGTCCTTCTAGAGATGGTTTTTGCAAACACACAGGCACGTGTATATGTGTTTCATTTGCTTTATTTCACCACACATAGTAACATACTATGGACACGGATGCACCTTGTTCTTTTCCTTCCCTATACCTTGGAAATCAGGCTGCATTCACACCCGAAGAGCTTCTTCGAGCTTCGTAAGCCAGTGTCCTATTTTACATGGTAACTGCTAGTCTCCTATTGCTGAATATTCAGCAGCTCCTACACTTTGGTGGTCGGCTCCAATGCTGGAATGAGCGGCTGGTCGGCAGCTCTGCCAGGCTCTATCTACAAAATAGGCCAGGAATTCCCAGCCCTCCGCTGCCACAGCCACCTCTGTCATCTGTTGCTTGGTCAGGGCAGCAGCCACCAGACTGGGCTCCTTGCTTCCGCCCTCGGTCTCCTTCAGGCTCTTCTCAACGCGGTGGCCGGAGGAGACCTGTCAAACTGCCGGTCTCATCATGTCACTGTGTCAGCGCACCCTCCCCAAGGCTCCCTGGCGCAGGATGAGTAGAACCTGAAGTCCTCGCTGCGGTGTGCATGGCCACAGTCCCCTGGCTCCTACCCGCACCGTCCTGCTCCAGGATCATCACGTCCTCCCTGGTCTTCACACATGCTCGCCGCACAGGCCCTAACAATGCTGCTCCTTCCTCCCCCCACCCCCGACTGCCTGTTTTAAGCTCATCTTCCCCCTCCCTGACTGTGAGACACACTTCCTGCTTGTCAGTTTTCTAATATACAAAGCACGCTCCCCCGCAGTGCCTTTGCTCTGTTTCTTCTGCTCGGGAAGTCTTTTTCCAGGCCAGTCACACAGCTCACCTCTTTGGTGACCTCAACAACCCTTTCATCTGATGACCCTATTTAAAATAGCAACTACGCACACGGTCACACCCCACCCCTTTCTCGGATTCACTTCTATTCATAGCCTTATCACTGTTTCATTTATTTTGTTTATTCTTAAGCCCCCTCCCATAGAATATAATTCCACGAGCATAAGGATTGCTGTTAGTTTTGTCCACCGCTGTACTTCCAGGGAATAGAAATGTGCCCGGCATATAGCAAGTATTCAATAAATAATTCGTTAAATGTTGAGCAAAAAACCTCCCCACGTCTATTTAAATGGGACCCACTTCATAGTGTGTGTAGATTTCTCTTAAGAAATATCCTTAAAAGTCACCCTGTTGATCCAACAGTTTGCAAGCTTTCTGCAAGTCTTTTTTTCCCCCTTCAGTACTGGGGACTGAATTCAATTTGTTACACCCCCATTCCTTTTCATTCTATTGTTTTCTTAAGACAGCATCTTGCAGTGTAGTTCAAGCTGGCCTTGAATTCACTATGTAGTCCAGACTGGCCTCAAATTCACAGTGACCCTCCTGCCTCAGCCTCCCAAGTACAGGTATCACAGGGATGTGCCATCACCCCCGCCTGCTTTTTTATTCTTTAATTTGAAGACAGGGTCTTACTAAGCTGCCCGAGGAAGACTTGAACTTACCAGTCCTCCTGCCTTAGCCTCACAGAGAACTGGACTTGTGGGACTGCAGTTCTGCATGCGGTCACAGCAAGGTCACCTGTCATGGGGCAGCCCAGTGTATGTATATTCCTGCCAGCAATCAGAACAGTCCTTATAGCCAGATTTATTTTCATCCATGAAAACCCGCTTGCATTGTCCTTATTTGTCTCATTCTCCAACACGGACTGGAGAAACCTCCATCAGAGGCTAACAGACGTCTTGGGCTACACTTCAGAGCCTCAGGGTACATAGTTGACCTTCACAATCAACACACAGAGATCCAGATTCATGCGGCTTCCCAAAGGCAGGTTCACCCACATGTTGGCAGCTCAGCAAGAGCCAAAACCACATCCTCGGTCCCTCCTCAAGCACTAGCATCCCTGCAGGGGGCCAGAGGCCCTCTGGGAATCATTCAGGCTCAGAAGAATTCCAGGTCTCCTGGCAACACCCTCCAACCATCTGTTGGTTGCTAAACAAACCCATCCCTGTACCTTCTGTTTCTCAGCCGTACGTGTGTGATTCTGAGATCAAGAGGACACCTTTTTGCACTCCCTTCTTTGTTCACCTCTCTCCTTGTCTCTTCATTTTCAGCATACATTTATGTTTTTTTCCCCACGTACATTTATTGAGCACTTACTGTGTTATCAGGTCCTCTGCTTGGTGCTGGCGATAGCAGTTGAATCAGTCCTAGACTAGTGCAGTGATGCTGAGCCTTTCAGAGCATTCGATGATACAAACAGCCCACTGTAGCTCCTGTACCATGGTTTTGCCACCACTGGTCTAGGGGGAATCTATACTCACTCAGATTCACTCAGGGGCTTCAGGGAACCCGTATAAACATACACAGGTTGTGTCTCGGATGTTTCCTGGATGGTTTGCTGGGCCCTCACTGCATGTCCTTTCCCCCATCCTCACAAAACACTCCCAGGAAGATGCTACATCTGTGTTCTGAGGCTGAGAGAACCAAGGCAGAATTTGGAGATGACTTGTCCAAGCTCTTGCTGCTCGTTCCTTTGTAAGCTGATCTCATGTCCTATTTTGCATGGATTTTAACCCAAATCTGTCTGGTTTCACTAGATGATACCCTCTGCCAACAGGATCAAGCATGGTTATTTATTCATCAGCCTGGAGAGCACGGAGTTTGAGAGGCTGGGTCGGGAGCTAGCACACCTGAGGTCAAAACATCGAGTCCTCCCCTTTCCAGTTACTGGCCAGGGCTGTCTCTCCTCCGGGCCTCTGGGCCCTGTCTGCAGAATGCTGTGAATGTTCTCGAGCACCGGCTCTGGAAGGGCCAGGAAAGGTGTACAAGTGCAGGGTTCAATCTGGTCTTTATTTGGCATTTTAATTGTCTTAGACATGTTCCTCAACACTCGGGAAAAATAGCAGACACCCGCAACTTAAAGGAGGGGCAATTTATCTGGGCTCACATGTTAGATGTTTCAGGGCGTGCACAGTCGCAGGCATGGTGGGTCGCAGGCATGGTGGGTCACAGGCATGGTGGGTCGCAGGCATGGTGGGTCGCAGGCATGGTGGAAGGGCCTGGGCAAAGGAAACAGCTCCCCTCATGGCAGAGAGGAAGCAGAGCATCGAGGAAGCAGAGCATCCAGGGAATGGCTGGGGAAGGGAGAGAGCCACAAAGACCCACCGCTTCTGACTGCATGCCACCTCCTACCAGCAAGTCAGCTATAAACTCCTATAATCCAATCACCTTCCAAAGGTCCCGCCTATGGTCTCCAGGAACTTTACAGGAACATCTACATACAAACCATCACATCGATATTTTGTTCACCATGAGTTTTTGGCGTCACTTTTCCTTCTTTCTTTTTTTTTTTTTTTGGTACCAGGAATTGAACTCAGGACCTTGCACTTGCCAGGCAGGTGCTTATGCCACAGAGCTATATCCCCGGTGCTCACCTTTCATTTTTCTAAATATTGCAGTAAAATAGCCCTCATTCTGATGTAGAATTTTCCACACCCCCTGGAATCTTGCATATTTCAATATCTGGGGGATGTAATCTTGAGAAACACCAATCTTTGCCCTCCTTCAAGAGATATCTCTTCATGGAAGGAGCCGCCAGTGCACAGATTAAAAGGTACAGTACCTCTGTGCTGTATGAAGTACAGAAAAATAAGGATAGTAAAGAGACCGAGAGAGACAAGAGACACGGGCCTAAAAATAGCACACACCGCTCATGAGTTGGCGTAAAGATGAAAAGAAATGACCGATGCCAAGGATCCGGTGCAGAGGCTGGCACTGTCAATGCTGCGGAAATACTGGCCATGAGCAAGATCTCCGTGTGGGGCTGGCACAGCGGCAGGGACTCCAGAGCTCTGCCTCTCCAAAAGCCTCCTGCTTGGAACAGCATTTCCTCAACTACGTTGGGACTCACGGAGGCAGGGTTCTTTAAATTTTGTGTGCCACAAAGCCCTGCAAAATCTGATGAAACTCCCAGACCCCTTCTCAGAATAATAATTTGGGTTTTATTTGGGGGGGGGTTGGTACCAGGAATCAAACTCAGGAGCTTGCTCTTGCCAGGCAGGCACTATGCCACCGAGCTATAGCACTGGCCTTCAGACTAATACTTTTAGGTAAAATAACATTTACAAAGGAAACCTACTCTGTTGAAGTGTCAGTATCAAAATATTTTTAAATATGTAATATAGTAATATATATGCCTCTTTTTAATAAGCAACGCAATCCAGCAGTGGGTCTGATAACTATAACAATTTTAAGGTAGTGAAGACCAGAAATGCTATGTCCAGATACCTGTGACAGCTATAATGAAATACCACATGATCTGTGATTTGTGTGCGTGTGACAAATGGCGCTGGAACTGCTAAAGCTACTATGATTTATTATCTATTATGAATAACTAAAGCAAGTGCTATATTGCAGCTACAGATCAACGAAAACATACTGTTGCCCAATTGTATCCAAATTCATTGAACCAGATTATGAACTTCTGCAGGAGAGCCCTTTAAAATCTATTTCACCAACTCTAACTAGCACTTTTCTTCTTTAGTTCTGGGGATTTAGCACAGAACCTTTGCGCTGAGCTACATCTCTGCCCTTTTTTATTTTTCACCTTGAGATAGTGTCTTGATAAGCTACTATGATGCCCAGGCGGGGCTTGAATCTTCCACCCTCCTGCCTCAGCCTCCTAACATGCTGGGATTACAGGCATGCGCCATCATGCGCAGCTATGACTAGCACTTTTTGAATGAAAGAAGAAAAAAGTGAGACAGAATAGTATAGAACAGAACAGAAATCAGCACGCGTTGCTCCTAAGAAGGTAAGAACAGATGCTTGTGTGTTGGTGCACACACACACAGGAGTGTGATACATCAGGATGCATAATATACTTATTCCTGTAACGCATGGCCAAAAATGCCTCAGAAGCAATAGTGGAGGGGACACCAGGCCTAGCTCATCCCCAACACATCACAGACATCTGTAAACATCTCTGTTCCCCCTCTGACTGCTACCAACCCACCCTCTTGCCCTAGTACAAGTGTC
This sequence comes from Dinomys branickii, assembly GCA_004027595.1. Lineage (NCBI taxonomy): Eukaryota > Metazoa > Chordata > Mammalia > Rodentia > Dinomyidae > Dinomys > Dinomys branickii. Next base: position 19,681 of record PVLD010006460.1, on the reverse strand, counting down.
ACATAAGACTCAGGCTCAAAAAAAGCTATGTGGTCAGTGACTGCACAGCCGCCCCCATCCTTCCCACTCAAGGAGAGGAGCAGGTGCATGATGCCGGTGCCCTGAGCTCATGGCTTGATTGGGGACCTGCCACTGTGGCTGACCACATGGCCTTTCAGCAAATATTTGAGGAGCTGTTTGTGCAGAGCCAGCTGGTCGCACGTCTGGAGGTGCCAGGCTGTAAAGGTCTGAGCTAATGAAACTGCCTCTGATGATCCACTGGGGGGATCTAAGGCCAGGCCGCTGTTCTGTGCTTTTTCTGTCTGCGGATGTGTTCCTATTCCGCTCCTGGCCGCTGGAGTGTGTCGCCGGGAGAGGAGACTGAAATGACAAAACCCAAAAGGTCTCCCTCCCGGGCAGAAAAGACTTCTGATGCTGTGGAAGTGGGAGGTGGAGAGCGAATGATTCCCTTGTCAGCGGTGTGGCCAGTTAACCCCGTGCTAATTCACAAGAAATTGCAGAGAGGAGAAGACGGGCTTGGGGCGGTGGGGGGAGGGGGATTTCAAGCTGCAGCTCAGCCTAGGGACTCAGGACGGAAAATTTGGAATACGAAATGTCTGGGTTCAAATTCTGGCTACATCCCTTCCTTGTCATGTGACCTAAGGAAGTCATTTTCCCTCTCTGAACCTTGGTTTTCTTCATAAAATGGAAAATAATAGCATTTATCTCGAGGTACCACTGGGGGTTCTGCAGTGAAAAGATAAGCGTGTGCGGCCCAAGAATGGGCATACAGTGGGTGCTCGATCATGGGGCATTTGTCACTACCTTTTCACTAACCCCACTGTAGCCAGGAGCACAGTCCATTCTTTAATAGGGACTATTTCCCTGCCCAAGCACCTCAAGATGCCAGCGATTACAGAGAAAGCAAGGTTGCGCTTGTTAACATTTGTGGAGCATGCACTGTGTGCCAGGTACCACTCCAAGCTCCTCTGATATATTTGCTAATTAATTCATAGCAGCAACCCTGTGAAATATAAACTAGGAAGTCATCATCAAGGAGATGACCAACAGCAGCAGCCCCATGAAATCACCTTCGCCCTTGGTTTGCAGAGGGGGAACTGTACTAGCGATCTGTCACCGCATAATGGATTACCTCACCACTCAGCGGCCTGAAATAACAGTAAAGTAACGTTTATTATCACATGCGGTTTCTATCACTCAGGGATTTGGAGAGTCTTAGCTGTATGGTTCCAGCAGGAATTGTTGTGTTCTGAACGGCTTATTCTATACTAAGCATACAGTCCTCAGGTTTCATCCATGTTGTAGCAAGTGTCTGAATTTTCTTCTTTTTCAAGACTGAATTATAATCTGTGGCCTTAACATCATTTTACTACAGGACCTTGGAGGTCACACAAACTGTCTTTTTTTTGGGTGGGGGTTGAGACAGGGTCTCGCTGTGTAGTTCAGGCTGGCCTTGAACTTACTATGTAGCCCAGGATGGCCTTGAACTCACAAAGATCCTCCTGCCTCAGCCTCCTGAGTGCTGGGATTACAGGCATGCGCCACCATGCCCGGCCCAAATTGTCATTTTCAAAATATCTCACCGGTCACCCAGACGGGCCCTGTTCCCTGTGGAAGCGGACAACACACAAGAGTGAACACCAGGAGAGGAGACTCTCTGGGGGCCATCCTGAAAGCTGGCAGCGACACCATTGAGCCTGAGAGGCTTAGCAACTTCCCTGAGATCACACAGCAAGTAAATGACAGAGCCAGAGCCCGTGACTCGGGAGCAGTGTATAACAGGGCACGGCTTTCACTGGCAAGGAAGAGTGGGGTGGAGAAGCTGCACACAGATTGGGAGGCCCAGGCTGGGGTCTCCATCCTGACACTAATATATCACGTGCCCCCGGCAGGGCGCCATCCTCAAAACTGCAAGTGTGCAAAATTCCCTGCTGCCTCTTGCTGGGGTCACATGCACTACTTCAAATGTTAACTGTGGACAGAGTGAAAATATTAAAAATTCTTAAGCTGCATATTAAGTTAAAAAATAAATAAATTCCAGGGACTGCATCTTGCAGAGGCTTCTCCCATCCCCCCACAATGAAAGGCTGGACCAGGCGCCCCCCTCTTTGCTCCTGCAGCCCCGAGAGCCCCCCATCTCAGCCTTCCAGGCACCAGGCTCTAACATCCTGTAGCTTCTGAAGTGGGGGCCAGGTGACTTGGGCTCAGATCCTGGCTTCACTCTTTCCTAGCCGTGTGATCTCGGGCGAGTTACTTCACCTCTGTGCTTGGTGCACTGGTGTGAAGAATAGGGTTGTCGTTAGGATTAAATGGGCTGTCTTTTCTAAAATCCTTGTCACATTCAGTAAATGTTGCTTACTTCAACGTGACCCCCTCTGCCCTGGCATGAGCTGCACACATGCAGCACCCAGCACATGGCCTCACGAGGAGCGAGGAGCAGGCATTCCGGAAGGGTTTGCTCAGTGGATCCAGGCATTTGTTTGACAAATATTTATCTAACACCTTCTCCTTGCCAGATCCTCCCGAGACAAAGGGTGCAGTCTGTGCTCTCACAGGGTTTATATTCTCCCGGCGAAGATGGCCAATAAATACATAAATAGGAAATAAGTCAACAAGAGGACCGCTGACCGCTCAGTGGTAAGAAAATGAGCAGGTGGCGCGACAGAGTGATCGGGAGGGGCGCTGCAGGGAGACAACCAGGGAAGCCCCCCTCTGCCCGCTGCCCCAGGAGGCAGCTGCGAGATGACTCAGGTGACAGAAGGAGAGCACTACAGGACAAGCTGGGGAGCAGCCTTTCGGGCAGAGGGCACAGCACATGCTCCTGGGGACGCCAGCTTGGCCTCAGGGCTGAGGAGAGGGGAGACGGCAGGAGGCGGGGTGGCCGCAGGGGCCCAGCGCACAGCGCCTCACAGCTGGAGTTTGCTCTGAGGGCAGACAGCAGCAAGCAGGGCGTTTAAGCCAGAGAGCGCACAGTCTTGCCTCCCAGCACCCCTGCATCCCACGTCCCAGCCCAAAGCACGGGAGGCTGCCCATCAAGGCAGCACCGGTCCTGGCCAGCGGCTCCGGCGGCCACTGTCAGCCATCCTTGTCGCGGTCTCTTCTCAAGTCAGACTAGAGGCCCCATTAATATGAATGAGGCCCTTTGGCAACTCAATTTCCAAATGAGTCCAGACAGTCAAGATCTCTATTCCAGGAAATGTGAAATTTATATAATGAACATTAAAGGAGAAACTGGGGGAGTGGCTGCCTAAGTGCCAGCTTCCTGGGTAAGCGAGCCAGGCCGTCGTGTCTGGCAGGAGACGGATGAAGGTGCCACCAGAGGCTGCGGCAGCCTGTGGCCAGCAGGGAGGCCGGGCCCCCGAGCCCACCTTCCTTCCCACAGAGGAAGAGCCGTGACTCCGAGCGTGCGCGCGCGCGGCGCTGCCCCCTGCCGCCCCCTGTGGAGAGCGCTTTCCTGCATGGTCAACCTCGCTTAACCCTCGTGCCCATGGGCCAGGCCAGGCCCTGCTCCGTCCGTCATTCTAGAGCATGAAACTGAGGCTTGGACAGGAGACATGTCCTGACCGAGGTCACGGTGAGCCCGAGGCTGCCACAGAACTCGGGTCTATCTACTGCTCCTCTCACCCAGCCTCTGGCTCAGACCTCACACAGTGGAGACTGAAGGCAGAAAGGCCAGGGGCCAGGCAGACCTGGAATCAGTCTCAAACACCACTGAATTCTCTTATAGCCGTAGCCCCTTTGCCACAGGACTCATCTCAGGGTTAAAGGAGATGATGTGCAAAGATGCCAGGGATCAGCTGATGTGTGTGTGTGTGTGTGCGTGTGTGTGTGTGTGCAGTCACTGCACCAGAAAGTCTTACAATAACTGATTTGAGGTTTGGCTGGATCCAAGATACTTTTGTGTGTGTGTGTGTGTGGTGCTGGGAATCGAACTCAGGACCCTGCGCTTGCTAGGCAAGCGCTTATTCCACTGAGCTATATCCCCAGCCCTGGATCCAAGATACTTTAAAGACATGATAAGGACTCAGTTTTCCCCTTTCTCCATGACCCTCATGAGTGTTACATAATCTTCCAATTAGAAATATTAATGAAAAAAACATCTGTTTCCCAAGGGGGCAGAAAAAGTCCCAAGACTTACTCTGATTGGATCAGCATGGGTCACATGCTCATTCCATGTCCAATCGCTACAGCCACAGGCATAGACTCTGCTGGTTGGGCCACTTGGGTCACAACAGCACCCTCGGAGCATGGGGAGGGGTGCAGAAAGTCCAGTCTGAACCAGTTGGACTGGGATGGGGAGGGGTGAAGTCCCTAGAGGAAAACTGGGGAGCTGCTATCAGAAAAATAGGAGATGCTTGCCAGGCCAGTGTGAATGCCAGATGGTGCTCCTGGCACCCAGCAGACCCTATATAAACAGATGTTCATTTGAATGAGCTAATGTCTACCCCAGAGATAGTGGTAAGGATCAAGTGAAATAACGTATGCACCATTCCTGGCACACAGACAGCACTGAGTAAATCTTGTCTTAAAGGGCTAAAATGGGTTTGGCTTTGGTCATGGGCTGACACGGAGAGGCTCGGACGGAGTCCGGAGGGGTGGTGGGCACCCTTGCCACAGCTGGGCATCCTGCACATCCTTCTCCCTCCCAGGCGGTGCCAGGATAGGAGGGCAAAGCACTTGCCTCAGATGCAAGATGTGAAGGGCACCAGAAACCTAAGTCATAGAGCTCTCTAACATTTTAATGCACTGTGCATATTTACACAATTACACACATGCACAGACCACTGCATTGCACAACTCTGGGAGGTCCCACTGCATTAAGCTGTGAACAGTGCCCCGAGTAGCCAAACAGAGCAGCCCAGTACATGAACAAACATGCGCACACATCACCCCCCATCTGTCAGTGCATAACCACCCATGTGCCATCAGATGTGTCACATAACATCACCCAGGTAGGCACACAAAGAGACAACAGCAAGATACAGTTTTATCTGCCACACTCCTACCTCAGGGCCTTTGCACTTGCCATTCCTTCTGCCTGGAGTGTTCCTGCCAAAGGAAAAAAATACTATGTAATTCCTTCTTTCACCTCCTTTAAATTGAGCTCAAAAGACCCTTGCTTAGTGAAAGACCCTTTCTTCCCTGACACCCCTATGTCCCCCCACATTCTAAAATTACAATACACTCCCCCCCCACATGCACCATCAGTATCTTCCTCACTGCTTCATTTCTCTCCCTCTGTGCCATTTTACCTATGTTCCTTTTCATCATCCGTCATATTTATCTACCCTAGGAGAGTGTCAGCTCTGCATGAGTGGGAATTTTGTCTGCTACATTGACTGCTATGTTCCTAGCATCTAGAACAGTGCCTAGCACGTAGTAAGTGTTCAATAAACATTTGTTGAATGAATGAATGAATGAATGAAGCCAGGAAGTGAGGATCCCTGAGAATGAAATTTCTCCCTAACCCAGCAGGAAGGCACCCGAGGGTCAAATGTAATTTGATTTCAAGAACTAATTAAAAAGAACTAGGGAAAAATGTGCATTGTATTCTGAGTGCTGTAAAAGTATTACCTCATTTAATCCTCTCAACAGCACTGGGAAGTACTGTTATTGTTTGTTCTCATTTTACTTGGGAGGGACCTAAGGTACCGAGAGATTAACTCACTTGCTCAAGATGACACAGTACCCAAGGGCAAAGCTGAGATTCAAACCCAGGCATCCTGACTCGTGCAGCCCAAACCAAACACACACACACACACACACACATACACACACACACATGTAGTGGCCCCAGGCCCTTTCAGCCCTCTGGCAACAGAGAGAAATGAAAATTCCCAGCCCAGCAGGGTGACACATGCCTCTAACCCCCTAACTAAGGAAGGCTGAGGCAGGAGGATCACAAATTCAAGCCCAGCTTGGGCAATTTAGTGATTTAGTGAGATCCTATCTCAAAAAAAAAAAAAAAAAAAAAAAGAAGGGTTGGGATATAGCTCATAGGGAAGGCCGCAGATTCAATCCTCAGTGCCCAGATTAAAAAAGAAAAAGAAAAAACTGAGAGCTCTCTTTCCCTGGCACGGGTGTACACCATCTCCTCCCTTGGCCAGGGCCCGATCTGCTACCACAGTCCTCACGCATCCCAGCCAAGCACAAACCTGTGTCCCTACTGACGCAGGAAGCTGTAGGTTGTCCGGTTGTCATGGCAATGGTCGTCAGTCCCTGTAAACAGTCTCCTTCCGCTGCCTGGCTGCCTGGCTGGCTGACTTAGCATCCTCAGAAACTGTTCCCACGCCTCACTCTACCCTTGAGCCCTTCTGGGTGGCTAGTGAGCTGACGTCCACCCTGTTTCCCACCTTGGGGAGGGTAACAGGAGGATAGAAACAGAAAACCCAGGTCCCTACCTCCCAGGCTGTCTGTTGGCTACAAGACGCCCCCCCCTCTCCGTGACTCAGGTCTCTTGTCCCTGCTTTACAGGGGATCATGAGGGGTATCACTCCGTCCTTCCTTCCCTCCTTCCCTCCTTTGCTTTTTGCATTCAATAAATAATTAAGAGGCAGCTACCATGTGCCAGTCAACAGCCTAGGTTCTGGGAATACAACAGTGACCAAGACGAGAGACCAGGTTCTTTGGGAGACAGATAACAAATTCTGGGAAGAAAAACTTGTGAGGGAATGTCTATGAACAAGTGATGGGCTACTTTTCCTCTTTTTTTTCTTTTCTTTTTTTTTTTTTTTTTTGGTATTTGGAATCAAACTCAGGACCTCACACTTGCCAGGCAGGCGCTGTGCCACTGAACCATATCCCCAGCTCTACTCTTCTTTTTTTTTTTTTTTTTTTTTGCGGTACTGGGGATCGAACTCAGGACCCTGTGCTTGCTAGGCAAGTGCTTATTCCACTGAGCTATATCCCCAGCCCTCTACTCTTCTTAAAGTGAGTAGGAAAAACCTCTCTGAGAGCTGGATCAGAATGCACAGACAGGTAAAGTTAAAGGGAAAGTAGCCTAGAAAGCAAATACAGCATGTACAAAGGCCCTGAGGCAGGAATGACTTGGCCTGTTCAAGAACAAAAGGCTTTCCTTCAAAATGATGTTTATAATTCTAGGAGGTCAAGCCCAAGGTAAGAATCTGGTAAGACAGGCAACGGCAGAGAAAGTGAAGACCGACCAGAGATGTCACTCTAGACTGCCAGAGATGGCTTCACAGCCACCTGCAGCAGGTCCAGCTTGCAGCTCCTGGCGGGCCAGCCCTCAGACTTCTTGCCCACAACTCTACTCCAGAAGTGAGCAAAAGAATAACAGTAGCAAGGCCATGCACTCTAGACGTTTTGCAGACTGGAATGAGTCCAATCTCTCCAGCCCAGAGAGGGAACTAGCGTTACCACCGTGTCCATGGCACCGATAGAAAATGATGGCAAAGAGCTGCCCGCCCAAGGTCAGCTGACTGCTGATGGACAAGCCGGGCACGCCCCTGGCTGCGAAGCCCTTGCGCCCAGCCCCAGGCTGGGTTCCCTACAGATGAGCAGAGGGCCTGGGGGCAGAGCGGCTAGGACTGCTGGGGTCAGCAGGCCCTGGCGCCCGCACACGCAGTGGCACGCGAGAGCACAGACACCGATGGCAAGATGCTCCCTTCTCCAAAACAAGCCAGGCTCTTCCATGAACTCCCCCAGTTTCCAGTGTAGACTGGACTGTGATCTTCACTGTCCAGCAGTCACTGAAAACACAGCCTCCTTCCAGATCCCCAGGAGATACGAGCTGCAAGATTTGCAGGGTCAAACAAGAACGCAGGGCCCCTTGTTCCAAAATTAAGAATTTCGACCTCAACCCTGAACCAAGTGCAGGGCCCTCCTGCGTGCAGGGCCCTCCTGCGTGCAGGGCCCTTGGCAGACACCCAGGTGGCACATGCATGGGGCCAGCGCAGTACTTGCTGAATCAAGCGGGAGGGAGGGAAAGGGAGGGAAGGTGAGCAGGAACTTGGCACCCACTCGCATCAGATGTAGCCTTGGGAGGTGGCTGAGACTGACAGGGCGCTGTACATGTGGGTGCCCTTGGGCCTGTGCTTTTGGGATCCCGACTTTCCAGGAGCTGGATGAGCCCTCACAGAGTTCTGATGGGGAAACCGAGGCTCCGTTTCCCTTTGGCGCATCCAGCAAGGCAGCTGGGCACATGGCCTTTGCAGCCAGGAAACTTGGGCTTTGGGAAGTGCTGTGTTCAGGTGTTCACTGGTACTGGAGAAAGTTGGCTGGGGCCCCAGGGGAGACAGAGGGGGACAGAGAGAGTGCAAGGACGAGAGAAAAGAATCCTCCCTGGGCTTTTTCCCAAGCAGGGCTGCACTCAGGTGTCTGCCAGGACCATGTGAGACTTGGGGAGGCCACCACACCCTGGAGGAGGGGCCCGTGGCATTTCTGAATCACGGTGCCACCCGCCCCAGCTTGTCTCCTCACTGGGAATCCAATTACTAAATGTAGCCGCATTCTTTAAAAATGTCTTTCCTCTTATGTAATGCAATAGTGACAAACGCCAAACAGATGGTGCTATGACAAGCTTTATGAAAGTTGATTAGGAGCTCATCTTTCAAAATTAATGTATGGGCATTTAAACGAGCTTCAGTGGGCCCCAAACCCAACCAAGAATCCGGATGGGCCAAAGCGCTTGAGGGATTGGCCCACTCACCGCCTCCCCTGTCAGGCTGTGCCCGGAAGGTTCAGAGCACGTTAACGGTTAATGGCACAGGTCAGGCTAACTTGTGAGCAGTGGTCAGAAGATACCTGGTTTAGACCCAGTGAAAAACGCTGGGGGCCGCTCCCAAAGGCCTGAGACGTGCAGCCTCCCCAGTCCATGTAGCAAGACATTATTTTCAATTCTTTACATTGTCTTCAAGAGAGTGGATTGTCCCTCCCTGTCTCCCAGGAGGCAGGTTAGTCACAAACTGTGTCAGCTGCCACCAGTGAGCCTCTTCAGCCCCCAGTCTTTCTTCCTCCGTGTTCAAGGATGAGGTCATCTCATTTAGAGCCAATTATAGATGGAGAATGCTGGGGATGTGCGAAGAATCCTCCTAGGAGCCCCTCCCTCCTGCTGTCACATGCTGTACCTTGCCGGAAAGGGCAGGAACAGGGGGCTGGATGTCCAGTCTCAGGTTCAGCCCCAGGGCATGTGAAGGCCACGCATTCCCAAGCCCCAGCTCAGACCTGTCACATTAGGGTGCTCAGCTGTTAGCTGGGTGCAGTCTATCGGCCTCAGAAGCTCAGAGTCACATGAGTTCTTGGAGATCATGACTGTTTAGAAGGGGAAACTGAGGCTTGGAAAAGGGACATGGCCTATTCAAAACCACACAGCAAAGGCCGGGCGTGGTGACGCACACCTGTAATCCCAGCATTTGGGAAGCTGAGGCAGGAGAATCATTGTGAGTTTGAGACCAGCCTGGGTTGAAGTGAGCTGAAGACCAGCCTGAACTGCATAGTGAGACCCTGTCTCAAAAAGATTAAAAGACAACAGTACAGCAAACTAGGCACTGTGGCACATGCTTGTAACCCTAACACTCTGGGAGGCTGAGGCAGAAAGATTGCAAGTTTAAACCCAACCTGGGTCATTTAGCAACACTATGTTCCAAAATGAAATCTAAAATGGGGGGCTAGCAATGTAGTTCAGTGCAAATACCCTGGTTTCGGGTATTTACCTACCTTACAAGGTCCTTGAGAGGATTAAAACAGGGCCAAGTGGGGCTAGGAGTATAGCTCAGTGGTAGAGCACTTGCCCCGGGACTACTTTTTAAAAATCACACAGTAGCTAGGCATAGTGGCACATACCTGTAATCCTAGCACTTGGGAGGCTGAGGCAGGAGGATTACCACAAGTTCAAGTCCAGCCTCGAATAATGAGACCCTGTCTCAAAAGAAAAAAAAAAAAAATCACATAGCAAGTTGGGAGCAAAGCCAGATGCATGGTTAAGGCCCACTGACCGCCCATGAGGAAGATAACTTGTGTCGAACCTGCCCAACCGCCATTCCTGCTGCTTCTGGTCACAGCACCCTGACTTCTCCGTGGGGAATCATCCCTTCCCCACTCTTGCTCCACAGGGTTAAGGAGGACGGACCCCTCCTCCCATCCCTGGGTGGCACACCTGACCCCCGCCCCAGCCAGTCAGAGCTGCACAGCCCTCTCCCCAGCCTCCGCTGGTCCGGGCATATGAACAAGAGCTGTGAGATGAGCCAGGTCACTAAGCACAAACCCCAGGACATTCATGGAGGCCGCAGCCACTGGAAGATGCTCTCTTCCCACTAGCGGTGCTGAGCTGGGGGAAGAAGGCCCAGAGCCATGGGCAGCATCCACACCCCCACAGGTGCCTGCCTAAGACAAAGCCAACGCGAGGAAGGCATGGCCAGAAGACAGTGGTACCGCTGCTTCTCTTTCCATTTCCTGGACCCAGCTGTACCTGCAGCCCACCCTGTCCTGGAGACTTTAATTGCATAAATCAATGAATCCCCTTTTGAATTAAAATGAGTTGCATTTTGTCACTCATATCCCAAAAGGCCTTGACTAATAGAAAGACTCGGGGTCCTTAGGTGTGAGGCAAGGCTCTGAAACACCCCACTGCTAACCTCATAACCCTTCTCATCATTTTTTTTTTAGTTATTAGCCAGTGTAGATGCCTCCCCTTCCCTGGCAGATCCCCTGGCTGCTATCCCAAGCTCTAGCAACACAGCCCAGGGGACACCCAAGGTAAATGTCCATCTTCATGGTGCCCAAGAGCTGACCCATAATTAAGCTGTTCCCATCGCAATCTTTGCCTTCCCATCTGGTTAGCAGCTTGAGCTTCAGGGTGCACTTAAACCCCACTCTAGCATTCCCAAACACAGACCTCAGGCGCGTCACTGGCCTCTCTTGAGCCTCAGCTCCTCCTCGGTAACTGGGGGAAATGATTACCTGCCTTCCAATGTCCTTGAGAGGATTAAAACGTGCACGTGGGGCTGGGAGTGTAGCTCAGTGGTAGAGCACTTGCCTGCATGTGCCAGGCCCTGGGCTGAATCCCTAGCGCTGCAAAAACTAAAATCAATAAAAGGTAAGACGGAGACTCTCTAGGGACGGCAAAAATGGTAGGTACAAGAGAATCCAAAACGTATCTGCTACAGAGCCTGGGAAATTGTCTGGCACTTAGGGTCTACTTTGCGAGCGTGCACACACACACACACACACACACACACACACACACACACACACCATGAAAGTGTGGAGCTGGGGCGGGGGCTGCCGTGCTAGGGAGCACACCCTGGAGTCCAGCCGCCCCTTCCTGGCCTTGTGCCACTCTGCTCCTCTGTCCGTCCTCGGCCCAGCCCCTCAGCCTCAACAGGCACATGTAGCTGCTGCAGGAAGGCTGACCCTGGTGCGGGACAGTGGACTGAGTAGCAGCAACATCAGGACACTTCCTGCCCAGCCTCAAGGACTGACAGATCCTCCTCACCCAGGGAATTGAGCCTCAGTTTCCCCTAAGTCCGGGCTTCCTTACAGTAGTGCTCCTGCAGTGGGCTCCTCTGGGAGGTTGCTCAACAGGGCCCAGGCAGTGACACTAAATACTGAGCCCAGCATAGACCGTGTTGTGCAATGGAGGCCACACGGACATTCTGCTGATGGAAAGGAGCCAGCAGCAGAAGACCATGTACTGAGTGACTCTGGGTGAAATGGCTGGAATGGGCAAATCCATGAGAACAGAACAAGAGTGCCCATGGTGTAGGGCTGGAGGGGTCAGCAGAATGAATGGCTGCTGATGGGGACAAGGTTTCTTTGGGGGGAACAAAACTGTTCTAAAATTAGACTCGGTGACAACTGCAATTCATTGAGAATGCTAAAAAGGATTGAATGGGGCACTTTCAATGGGTAAATGGTGTGGTGTGTGAATTTATCAAAATAAAACTACTAAAAAAAATATCATTGACCCAGGTGTGGTCCTACACACCTGTATTTCCAGCACTCTAGGAAGCTGAGGCAGGAGGATCATCAGTTTGAGCCCAGCATGGACAGCTTTCAGACTTAGCAAGACCCTGTCTCAAAATAAAAAAGGGTGTAGCTCAGTGGAAGGGCCCAGAGTTTAACCCTTAAAACCATTATCTATCTATCTATCTATCTATCTATCATCTATCTATACTGCAGGAGGAGAAAATTAACTGTTTTTGTCTCTCTTGCAGTTTTTCTAAGTTGTCAAGGAGCAAGTCTCCATGGGACACTGACACATCATTACCATCTCTCTCACATGAGTTTCACCTTTGAATAAAAAACATTCTCAGTACCTTGGGGGCCAGGCGACAATACCTTGCCAGATTCATTTCCACTGTATTTTTCTGATTGTTTTCTAAATACGGCAAATGATTGATTACCTATTCATTCCTTCATTCAGCAAATATTAGGCTGGAGAAATAGCTCAGTGGCATAACCACCTGCCTGGCAAGCACAAGGTCCAGAGTTCGATTCCCAGAACCCAAAAACAAACAAACAAAAAACCAAAAAAAAGTTGATCCAATATTATTGTGTGCCAAGCAATGATTTAGACCCAGGGAGGCACAAACCAAAATCTCTGCCCTTGTGGAGCTGACATACTGGTGCAGGGAACTTAAGCCTTAAGTGTGACTTATGGATTCAAATTCCTTCTTTGTCATTCACAAGCTGTGTGACCTCAAGAAGGAGGCTTAACTTCTCTGAGTCTCAATTTCCTCATAATTGCACCTAATTCAGGGTCTATTAAGTCTATACATACAAAGGGCCAAGAGAGTGCTTGGTGCAGCACAGATGCTTAATAATGCGCTATTATTATTTTCTGTCACAATTGTAATCAAAAGCAGGGCATAGTAGCACACGCCTATAACCCCAGCACTCAGGAGGCTGAGGCAGGAGGATCATTGCAAGTTCAAGACCAGCCTGGGCTACAAAGTGAGCTCAAGGCCAGCCTGAACTGCATAGCGAGACCCTGTCTCAAAAAAAAAGACAAGGGGGCTGGGGATATAGCTCAGTGGAATAAGCGTCTGCCTAGCAAGCGCAGGGTCCTGAGTTCGATCCCCAGTACTGCCAAAAAAAAAAAAAAAAAAAAAAAAAAAAAAAAAAAAAAAAAAAAAAAAAAAAAAAGACAAAAATGAATAAACTTTAAAAATAAAAGCAAGGCCCTGGATTCAATCCCCAGCACCTAATAATAATAAACAAGCAAAATAATATCAGTGATAAGAAGCACAACTTGAATGCCCAGTATGTGCCAGATACTCCTTCCTGTAAGCTTCTAAGCACAGCACCTGGCACGCAGTAGGCACTTCACACATGACAGCATTCGAGGTCGTGACTCTCTTGCCATCATCCTTCTGTACACTGGAGTTGGTGGCCCTCGGCTCCAAGGCCCCTACTACGTAGCAGCTGAATGGTTTGTAGCAGGTTCTCCTCCTCACCCCAAACTCAGAGATAATTCTCAGGCTCAGGAGCCCTCCTAACTCCCACCGACAGGCGAATCACTTTCTGGCTTGGGCCTGGCCCGCCGCTCCACTGGCTGCCCAAGCAGGGAGTGTGGCTGTCAGTGCCTGGTTCTTCTCTGATCTGCCCGTGGTGCCTGGTCCTTCCTGACAAGCTCATGCCCCAGGCAGCCCCCCACGCCTTCACCTGTTCCAGGAGCCTGGCCCGGGCAGGGCGCATACAGAGGTGCCCTCCCTGACATGGCCCTGGCTCTCCTTTCTGTCCCTTCCCCTCACCACTGGAGACAATGTCCCAGTGCCTAATGCACATCCCAGGGTACGCACATCCAAAAGAGAGACCTGGGATTCATTAGAGTTTTAGAGCTAAAAAGTGCTTGTCCAAAGATGGATGGATAAACAGAGGCTCTCAGAAGTGAGCGCCTGCCCCAAAGAACGACCCTCTAATAGTGGAGTCTCAGGTCTAGGGCGAGTAATCGGAAGAGAGGTTGGAGGGAGGACAGTAATGAAGACCTCCCGCAGTATAACAATATTCTCTGATATTTACTTACTGGTGTCTGCTGTGTGCCAGGTTCCTCCTGCATTTTCAGAAAGGAGGAATCTGTAGAGCTACTCTGCAGAAGAGATGTGACAAGAGCAGCTCCCACTGCTGAGCACCCAAAGGAGTCAGGTACTGTGCAAAGGGCTCCAGACCCTTCCCGCCATCGCACAGTGGGGACGATCAGGGCCGGGTGGAGGACTCACCAAGTCACATAGCTAGTAAGGACCGGAGGTAGGATCTGAACCCAGGTCTGCACGGTCCCAGGGCCTCCTGCCCAGACACATGTGCCCCTCACACACCACCCCTCACTCTCGGTTCACAGCGAGCAGGGCTGCTGGATTTTAAGGGAAGGAAATTAACTCCCTCCAGAATGGCAGCAGACTCCCTGAATGGACCCCAAAGAGCTCACCTTCCGGCTGTATAAAAATTCCTGTTGGAAACACACTTGCAGTGACAGTCTCAGTGAAACTGTGCAGCTTAGGGTCTGGGCGTTTGGATTTCAATCCCATTTCTCCCACATGCTTGGTGTGTGACCCCGGGTGCCTCTCAGCATCTCAGTCACCTCAGCTGGAAAGGGGGATCCTCGAAGCACTCACTGTAAATTCTCACCCCCTTTCCTCAGCAGCTGTGTATTGCATCCCTCACCTCCTCCCATGGCGCCCTGCTCCCTGCTGCTCCCCACATGATGGCCTCTCTGTTCCTCAAACACAGCGAGCCCCCACGTCAGCACCTTTGCTCTGGCTCTTCCGTTTCTCCTGTCTGGAACACCCTCTCCTTAGATAGCCACGGGGCTCCCTCCCTCCTTTCCTTCAGATCTTGGTTCCAATGTCACTTCCTTCCTTGAGTTGGCTTTAAAAACTAACAATGCCCCAGGGCCAGGCTATAGCTCAGCAGCATAGTGCCTGCCTGGCAAGCGCAAGGTCATGAGTTCCACTCCTGGTACCACCATCAAAAAAAAAAAGAAGATTTAGTTAAGCCGGGCATGATGGCGCACACCTGTAATCCCAGCACTCGGGAGGCTGAGGTAGGAGAATTGTGTCAAGTTCAAGACTAGCCTAAGCTACAAAGTGAGCTCAAGGCCAGCCTGAACTGCATACCAAGACCCTGCCTCAAAAAGACATAAATAAATAAATAAATAAATAAATAAATAAATAAATAGACTAACAACCCCCAAGACTTCACGTTCACTCTGCCTTGCTTCCTAAACACGTCCCTCCCACGTCCTAGGTTATAGATTTATTTGCCTAAGGTCTGTCTCCTCCCAGAGTGTGGACTCCAGAAGGGCCACAGCTGCTTTGTTCACGGCCCTCTCCCCGATGCCCGGAACACTGCCTGGCTCACGAGGAAGTGCTCAGCAAACACTTACGGGATGAATGAATGAGTGGATGGATGGATGAATGAATGAATCTAAAGAGCTCAGGGTAATTCCTGGATCATAGGAAGCACTCAAAAGATGTCAGCTATTATAGTTAATATGTGAGGTGCGGTGGGAGATGGGCTAGAGGGGCTGATGTAAGCCAAATCTGGGGCAATTCCTGCCGTATGCCCTTGCTCAAGACACGCTGTCGCTCTGAGTTTGTTTCTCCATCTATAAACTGAAGTTTGCCAAATTTGGCTTTTGAGAGATTCCTGAGGTCAGGCAGCAATGCCAGCTCCCTTTTCTGGGGTGCTCTCTGAGGCCAGGCCCATGCTGAGACAGCAACCTGCACAGTCTCACCTGCCCCCACCCTGGCCTAGTGAAGAGCGCCCCTTACTCACTTCCTCGCTGTGTTCTCAGGCGAGGACTTGGGGCTCAGAGATGTTCTGAGATGTCCCCGGGTCCACACAGCTGGAACTGACTCCTCATTGGCTGATCTCCCCAGACACAGGGACCAGGACCTTGCCGGGCTCACCCTGGCCAGACAGCAGCATCTCCACCCAGTACCGTGTCAGGGATCAGGGAGGCCCCAGACCCTGCACTGTAGCCACACTTGCCTAGGCCAAAGTCCCAGACTCATCCTCTGACTCCGCTGCCATTCCTGTAGCAGTACCAGCTCCTGAGGTCCCAAGCAGGCCACTCACACCACACACAGACTGTGCGGCCCCAGGTCAGTGTCTCATCCACTGGGCAGCAGAGCTCTCATCTGCCCGCAGCACCCTGGCATGGACCCCAGCCGGAACTGCATGCAGTATCTGCAGCCACACGGGGAGACAGCCATGAGGGGCATTTGTGGAGTGCCTACTGTGTGCACACAGCCCCATGCAGGCCCAGACTAGTACAATTTCCCCCATTAGAGAAGTCTTTCAGGATTTTTCTGAGTTCAAGACCAGCCTGGGCTACAAAGTGAGCTCAAGGCCAGCCTGAACTGCATAGTGAGACCCTGTCTCAAAAAAAAAGGCAAAAAAATAAAAAGAAGTCTTTCGGGCAACTCAAATCACAGGTATTACCATGTGCCGGGCAAGCCCTGTTTGAAGCACTTTATCCAAAAGACTAGACATCCGGTTTCCCATTTGTCTCTGCCTTTAAACACTGGCTCCATCAAGGCAGAGACTTGTTTGTTTACTCTTGTGTGACTCCTAGAACACCTGACTCAGTGAAACCTGCTGAGTAGATCATTTGGTCCTGAGGAACAGGGAACTCCTTCAAGACAGGTTTGCCCCCAGTTTATAGTAGAAAACTGAGGAACAGAGGGCGCTTGCCCAGTCACACAACCAGTGAGGGTGGTGCCCCCGAGGCCACCCAAACCAGCACCGACCACCTGATAACTCTTAAAGGCACTGCTCTACACCCCACAAGAGTCTGTGTGATAGAAAAGATTTACCATCAGAATTAGTTAAAAAGGAAACTCCCCATTCATAGCTGAACTAATACCCAATCTGCCCAGCTTTACCAACTGTAGTGGCAAACAGCACCCCCGGCTAGAGGTGACGCTTGCCAGGAACGCGGGTGACTGTGTGCAACTGTTGCCCCCTGGTGGCTGCAGCCTCTTGGAGCCCTGCCGCCGATCTCAATAGCCCAGATACTCCCCATGGCCTCTCTGAGCTACCCTCATAACTCCTCAGAAGTCTGCTCCCTCCCAGAAACCATGGCGCCTGGAACCGTCTTTGCAACACACTTTCTCTGCCTCGCGGGGGCCGGCTTATCGGAGGAACACTCGCCCTAACCCTAGGCCCTAGGACCTAAGGAGGTCTTGACCAGGGCAATCACTCAGGTGCATGATCCCGGCTCCCACACCAGAGAAGGGTAGAATGCTTGCAACTGACCAATCAGAGCTCCTCATTTTCCTGGCCATGTTAATTGGTGCAGGGATGGACCTAGGGATCCAAGCAGGACCAATCAGAGCTCCCCATCTTCCTGGCCATGGTAATTGGTTCAGGAATGGACCCAGGGATCCAAGCAGGACCAGAGTCTCCCCTAGAAATGACACACTGAGACTAGAGACAAGATGTGTGCTGTTTATCTCCACCATGTCTTCAGGAGCACCGCCGTGGCCAATTCAGGGAGAGAGCTTGTTTGAGAATGAAGCCAATGCCTAGACACAGCAAGAAAAAGAAAAAATAAAAAAGTAAGAGCGAGTGCCAACAACATTATAGGCACCTGACAGTGTACTTGAAATACACTCACAATCTTTCAAAACTTCCTTCCCGTGGTGTAAGCCAGTAATTCTCCACGGGGTTGTCTCAGCTGAGACGCTGTGTCTGGTGATCAGAAGAATCCTGATGCGGTTCTGAGGGCATCGCCACTGCTGTGGCCTTTCGTTAGACTTGGCTCTTCCCCACACCGCCCCCGACACTGTTAGGGACCAGTGTGTGCCACTTGTCATCCTGGACGCCAGATCACATCACCACTGTCCTAACAGGCTGGTCTCTGTCTCACCCTTGACGGGACCACAGCCCCTCACCACTCTGCTCCAAATGACTTTTACTGGTCTCCCTGACTCCTCCCTTCCCTCTCTGCAATCCCTTCTCCAAATAGCATCCACAGGGCTGCTGTGAATGCCCAAGTTAGACGTGTCCCTCCTCTGCTCAAAACCCTGCCACGCCTCCCGTCTCAGGAGAGAAAGTGCCCAGCTCCTTCTCGAAGCCTAAGCAGCCCCTCAGTTTGCTGGTCTCATATCTCCCACCGGCCCAGCACCCTGGGCCTAGTCTCCCTGCTGCTCCTTGAACACCCTGGGCACACCCTGACTCTGGACTTCTGTACTTCCTGATCTCTCTCGCAGACATGCTCTTCCTCGAGACCCTAACTGAGTGTCACCTTATTGGTGAGGATGGTGAGGATGTCCCCCACATCGCCGTGCCTTCCCTGGTTTATTTTTCTCCACAGTACTTAGCAATAGCCACCTGACAGCTACGAGAGAAGTTTTTATTCATGCACTGCCCCTCTCCTCCCTCTGGAATGTCCATTCCATGGGAACAAGTATTTCTGTCTTTTTTATCCCTTGCCATAGCCCCAATGCCTAGCACTGTGCCTACCACAAAGTAGGGACTCAGTAAATGTTGAATGAATATGTAAGTGAATAAAGTGGAATGGAGCAGTTAATGAGAACCTCATGAACTAGAACAACCACCATGGAGATTGCCCAGAAAGCTAAAAATAGAGGTTCCATACCGGTAAAGTCACCATAGCACAGTGACCCAAAGACACCCATGTTTACAGCAGCACAGTGCACAATAGCCCACTCTTGGAAGCAGACTCCATGCCATCAACAGATGCAAGAATAGAGAAAATGTGGTATTTATGCACAACGAAGTACTACTCAACCCTAAAGAAGGATTAATTTGGGTCATTTATAGGAAAATGAACACACTTTGAGGCCAAATGCTAAGTGAAATAAATCAGACCGGAAGGGTGAAGATCTATGGCTTCTCTTCTGTGAGAAACTCAAAGTATAAATAACTGAGGAGCAAAATATAAGATGGCAGGAAACAGGGGAATAGACTCTCTGAAGATGGGAAGGGGGCCCAGAGGGGTGGGGGAAGGGTGAGGAGGTGGTAGGGTATGCACCAGTGCCCACGGGGAGTGCATTTATCAGCATGGCAAACACAGACTAATACAAAGGGGGGAATGAGGACATCACGTTCCGCATCACTGAGCACACAAATGTAACAGGGTAAGCAATGGGGAGAGGTTGAAGTTACCAAAGTAAGACATAACGCGACAGTAGAAATTTAGCTCAAAGACACGTGTTTACAGGTTTGAGTTTGATTTAGGCCTCCCTGGCTTCCACTTACCTCCCTGCCTCCTGCTCCTTAGGAACTCCTCTGAGAAAGGGCTTTCCCCACTCTTTCTCATAGCTGCCTGTGCTTATCAGAGCAGGGACTGTGGGTCAAGAAGAAAATAGGGTTAGGTAGTGCCACACCCTTGCCTATGGCCCCATAGGGGCCCCAGGGCTATGTCCCCTAGGGTCTGAGTTGCTTACATGACAGCTCTAAGAAGCCTGTGAGATCTGGGAACTGGGTGGGTATCCCTGTAAGTGTCCTGTACATGGGATCGGGAGCAAAAACAGGGGTGTGGCCTGTTGCAGAGGGAGTCTCAGAAGAAGCAGGTTTTGAATGGATAATATGGTGACTGAATAAGTGAGTGATCAAGAAAGACTAGATAAATAATTGGATGGATGATTGGATTGGTGGGACAATGGATGGATGGATGGATGGGTGGATGGATGGATGGATGGGAGGGTGGATGGATAGATGGGTGGATGGGAGGATAGATGGGTGGATGGCTGGA
>PVLD010006459.1:0-100524 GCA_004027595.1 Dinomys branickii | reverse complement strand
CTCGCCTGCCCGCCAAGCCCCGCCCCGTCCTCCTGCCAAGCCCCGCCCAGCGCCCCCCCCCGCGCGCTCCCCTTCCGCCCCGCCCGCACGGAGCCCCAATCCTCACGCGCCCCACCCACGCCCTGTCCGGGTGTCGCAGGCTCTGCCCGGCCGGGTCCTCGGCCCGGTCTAGTTCTCGGCACCAGTGCCCTGAACGGTCCTCGCAGGCACTCGGCCCGCCGCGCGCAGCAGCGGGCGTCGGCCGGGCGGGGTCTGCCCGCGCTCACAGGGCCCGGAGAGGCGCGAACCTCTGGGGACCGCGGGTAACCGCGTGGCTCGGTCCTCAGCGGCTGCCGCGGGTCCCGGGTCTGGGGTCCAGAGCTACAGACGGGCGACCGGGCCCCGCTCCACCTCGAAGAAGCCGCTTCCCACGGCGGAGGGGGGACGTCCAGGCGCAGAGGGGCCCCGGGGCTCCCGAGCGCGTTACGCGGCGGGTAGTTACGGTTTGGGGTGTTTTGGTGTCGGGAATCGAACTCGCGACCTTGAGCTGGCCAGGCAGGCAATGCAGCTGAGCTGTCTCCCCGGCCCTGCAGGAGAGTTATGCAGACGTCGTTCTTAAAGTCCAGAACTATTACTTGAAAAGGTTTAGAAGTGTTTCAATGTTTTCCTTTTTCTTTTTTCTGTTCTCCAAGAAGCCCCGGAATGGTTTCTATTCATATTTATTTCGCAGGAGCACTAAAACGTCTTAATGTTTGCAGTTTCTTTCACAAGCATTAACTACTGTATTCCACGGATAAAAAATTCAAATACTAGCCAAGTGTGGTGGTGTACGCCTGTAATCCCAGCACTCGGGAGGCTGAGGCAGGAAGATCTTTGGGAGTTCAAGACCAGCCTGGGCTACAAAGTGAGCTCGAGGCCAGTCTGAACTGCATAGTGAGACCCTGTCTCAAAAAGAAAAAAAAAAAATTCAAATACTATGCGATGACTTGAACTTTTCATTAAACTAAAGGTGCGAAGTGGTATCGGTGTTGGTACTCATGGCAACATTGGGCGCGCGCACTGTGGTTTGTACCTGCAGAGGTGGAATATTACTTGGTCATTAACGAACGAGATTCTGAAAAGGCAGGGCACGCATGCACTATGAAAGCATGCTCCAGGAGACGACCGGTCACAGCAGGCTCCGCGGATCTCAGGTCCCCGCGGCGGCCCGGCAAGGCGGGGTGAGGGGCCTGGGAAGACGGAAAGGCTCAGAACAGCGGCGCGGAGCGCTGCGGGACGACCTGGCGCCGAGGCAGTCGGGCCCGCCTGGGCTACACGCAGTTTCAAGGCCGGTCTGAGCTGCGTGGGAGACTGCATCTCAAAAACAGACAGAGAGAAGACGAGGGTTCCTGGCGCGTGGCGCGTGTATTTTCTGGGTAGCCAACTTAGATGAGAGCTGCCTTTGAGCTGTAGTTGTATTGCGTTGCTTCTCATTTGGTTTCTAGAAAGACTTATTCAGGGCAATTTCAGGGTAAATTTATATTTTATTTATTATATATCCATATACCCAACCGAGCCGAGCCGAATCCCCCCTCGCTGGCCCGCAGCGGGGGCTCCAGTGGCGTCTACATCAGCGAAGGGGCCCGTCCTAGATGCCCTGCGCGACCGCACCGTGTGCTTGCCTCGGGCGCCCCCTGGCGGTCAGGGCGCAAACTGCTTCTCAGGACCGAATTGGAAAGACTCCGCTTTACCTGCAGAATAGTTCTGTCTTTCGAGGCAGCCCGGAGTAAACAGGTATCTTGTATGTGAGCACGCAAGGGCAGGTTTTAACGGTGCTTTTTTGTTAAGCAACAGCAGTTAAGGTGAATTTAAAAGATGATTACTAGATTTTTTTCTTTTAGTTTAAAATTTGTGTAGATAGTACTGTGCATTACCTACCTCTTAGTAGACAAATTGGGAATGTACAGTATTTCCGTTACTTTGTGGGCTATCGTACCTCTTCTGTAATTAGCCCAACTATTTACTGATCATTTCTGACAGCAGGCTTTGGGCTGTGTGTCGGGGGAAATGAGAAGGCCCTATGTCCTCTATTTAAATAATTTATGGTGCCGAGCTCTATGCCAGTCTCTGTGCATGGGAAGATTGGAGAATCTGTTCATTCTTCTTTTTTTTTTGTATCAGGAATTGAACTCAACCTAATGCTTGCCAGGCGGGCACTGTGCTGCTGTTCATTCTAAATTACAAAGTATTCACAAATAAGCCCTTGAAACATGTTATTTCTTAACATGACATTGCAGTTTTCATTTGAGGTCAAGGAAAAACACATAGTTTTTGTTTGTTTATTTGTTTGCCCCCAGGGCTGGCAATGGAGGGCAGGGCCTCGTGCACGCTAGGCAAACACTCTGCCACTCTGCCTCCAGGCCTAAAGCTTACCAGTTTAGATTTATTCTGACATGATTGTAAATGTTCTGTATTTATGTTTTAAAGTGTGTAGTGTGGGGCTAAGGATATAGCTCAGTGGCACAGTACCTGCCTGACAATCATGAGGTTGTGAGTTCAATTCCCAGTACCAAAAAAAAAAGGAGGGGGCTGGGCATATAGCTCAGCAGCACAAGCACATACCTGGCAAGCACAAGGTCCTCAGTTTGATTCCTGGTACCAAAAAAAAGCCTGGTGTGGAGGAGTCAAGTTATCTTTCCTCTTAAAGGGAACAGTAGGAGCAGGGTTTTGGTTTTTGCTACATCCATTTAATTTCCTACTGAACTTTATAACAAGGTAGTTTTAACTGTGTTTTTCGGTTTCTTGAGACAGGGTCTCACTATGTAGTTCAGGCTGGCCTTGTACTTGTGGTGATCCTCCTGCCTTGGCCTCTTGAGTGCTGGGATTACAGGCATGCACCAGCATACCTCATGCCTGGCCCTGTTTTGTTTTTAATCAGTACTGGATGCTGAAACATCCCCAGCCTTTAATTTTTCTTTCTTTTTTTGTGTGGGGGGGCTAAGTCTTACTAAATTTCCCAGGTGGTATTGAACTTGCAATCCTCCTGCCTTAGTTTTTCTCAGTGCTGAGAATGACAAAGTTTTAATCCCTTGATTTCAGGGTGCTTTCTCTTTTACAAAGTTACCTTTTTCTTTCCTATCTTTTTGAGACAAGGTCTCACTGTGCAGTTCAGGTTGGCTTCGAACTCACTTTGTGGCCCAGGCTGGCCTCCAACTCAAAGCAATCCTCCTGCCTCAGCCTCCCAAGGGCTGAGATTACAGGTGTGCGCCACTATCCCAGCTTCAAACTAGCCTATTTTTATCAAGTAATATTCATAGCAAAGTTTACAGCCAGTGTCACATATTTTAAACCTACCTGTCCTAGTTGCTTTTATCTCATTGCTGAGACAAAAATACCTGACATGCGAAGTTAAGGAAGGAAAGGTTTATTTAGCTCACAGTCTGTGGAGGTTTCAGTTCATAGGCAGCTGGCTCCAAGGTAGAGTGGCACATGGCAGAGGGCAACAGTTCATCGTGACAGAAGACAGCAAAAGCAACAAGAGCAAAAGCGGGGAGAGCAAGCCCCTTTTCCTCCCTTATATTGCAAGCAGGCTACCTGCCCAGGGCAGGTGCAGCCCTCACACCATCTCCAGCCCCCTTTTTGTACAGGATGGTGTTCACAAAGTGGAGACCCCTCCCCCTGCTGAGTCATTTAGTTCAACTTCTAAACTCAAGTTGACACAGTGTAGCAACCATCTTCTCCAAGGGGCTCATTTCCTTCAGAAATCTTATCAGTCCCTCTAGGAGCCCTATCTCCAGCACACACCTTTCTCAACACTACCAGGTTCCTTCCAGAGCAAAACTGTTTGAGTATTCAGCATTATAAATGGTAGTGTAGTCTGTTCTGAGGCTCTGTCCTGAGGGAGCCCAGATTTTAGCAACCCACCGTGTAAGGAGTGCATGTCCAACCAACTCTGGATCCTCCCACACCGATGGAGAGCGGTGTGTTGCAGCCGGGTGTGCTGGCGCATGCCTGTGATCTCAGCAGCTTGGGAGCTTTAGTTCTCTCGGAGAAGCGCAGCCGCTCCTACACCCTTGACCAAGGGCCAGGCCTCCTCTCTGGGGGGCCTGCTTCTCCCACCACACACAGCCTCAGGAGAGCGGTGGTGAGGGAGGAAGGGGACTCCTGCCACGCCAGCCAGATCAGCTGAATGGACCCAGACAGATATCAGTCAGGTCGCCCTCACATCCAATGTCAGCGACTGGGGAGGTGGAGTGAGCGTGGGGATTTGAGACCAGCCTGGGCAATGCAGTGAGACCTGGTCTCAAAAATATAAAAAAGAGCTGGGGTGGTGCCGGTTCTGCCTTTGAGCCGCGCAGCGCAGCCCTCCCCTTGGGCTCCTCCTGCCAGGGGGTGTTCTGTGTGCTGCGACAGCCGGGCAGGCAGGTGGAGGACAGCACCCGACCGCGCTTGCCCTTGGTGCTGATAGCGGTTCACGGTTCTGCCCCCATGGAGGACGCATCCAGGCTACCCGTGACGATGGCATGCAGAGAGAGGTTTGCTGCTGCCTGGGCGTGATTCCCGTCAAGTCACGGTAGTGAGCTGATAACCTGGCTCACCAGCAGCTGGTTCCTCAGCCCTAGCACATTGCTGTGGTTTGGATATGGTCTGTTCCCCCAAATCCATGAATCTCCCTTGTGAGGTGCTGAGAAGGTGATATTTAGAGGTGGGGCTGTTGGAAGAGGGTTAGGGCGTGAGAAACCATCAGAGTGGAGCCCTGAGATGGGATTCTGGTGGCTTTATACGAAGAGGAGAAGGACCTTCAGAAGACATCCCGAGTCCTCTGTGTGCTGCCCTGTGCGGTGACTTGTGCCCTTCAGGACTCTGCCTGCACGGAAGCTGTCACAGGTGCAACCCCTAAATCTTTGACTAGGACCAAGAAGCAAAATATATTTTTCTTACAACTTAGCCCATGTGTGGTATTAGCATTAGGAAATGGACTAACACTTGCTTTCTTTGCCAGCTCTTATAAGATTATGAAGATCCATGAGGTAGTTTCTGTATTGGTTAGGGTCTGCTACAGGAGCAGATACACGTGAGATATATGTATGACCATATTACGGAGGCACCCAAGGGATCTCCTGCCCTCAGTGGGTGACATGATTTCTTGGGCTCAGGGTCCTATCTTGATGGAGACCACTACAAAGTGACTCTGAGCAGGATTTAACCAACTGGCTTTCCATGTTTACTTGTGAGCTGTCCGAAGCTTAGGCACCTTGTCTGAAGATAGGCAGTGGACACATAGTAAGTGAACCTCTATGAGTCATTGGTCATGCTGAGGCCTGTGCTGACCTGTGAAGGGGTGACACCTCAAAGCACAAGGCCACAGCTGAGGATGTCTGGCTCCAACCCCAATTAACTACAAGGAGACTATAGCCGCAGGCTCCACACTCTTACAATAAACACCAACCTAAAGATAAGGCAGTTCTCCTGACTGACATAATTTACTACTTGGGAAAATTTCTCCAAGGTCCTGCGAGATTCCCGTGTTTTCATGAGTCTTGTCCTCCTTTGTTTGAAAACCAAATAAATATGGGCCGCCCAGAGAGAAGTCTTTGTCTTAACCCAGAAATCTCAAAATCTATAAGAAAGTGAGGTGCTCCTGGAGCCCTACAGTCATTTCAATGTTCTCATTTATTTAAGCCTTCACTGTCCACTTGCTTGGGGGATTGCGGGCCAGATCAGCCTGTAATAACTAAGAGTTATTTAACCTGATACTGTGTCACTTTTTTTTTTTTTTGTCTTTTTGAGAC
Source organism: Dinomys branickii (assembly GCA_004027595.1). NCBI lineage: Eukaryota > Metazoa > Chordata > Mammalia > Rodentia > Dinomyidae > Dinomys > Dinomys branickii. The sequence goes on along the minus strand of PVLD010006459.1, from coordinate 94,774 downwards.
AGGGTCTCGCTCTACAGTTCAGGCTGGCCTTGAGCTCACTTTGTAGGCCAGGCTGGCCTCAAACTTGCAACAATCCTCCTGCCTCAGCATCCGGAGTGCTGGGATTACAGGCGTGAGCCACCACAGCCGGCTTTGTCTCACTTATTGTTGACATAGTCACACGGGAGCCCCAAAACCGCCCTGTGTTCTAATGACACCTCCTCTACAGGCGGAGCTTAACTGCCAGCAGCAGCCCCTCAAGGGGCTGCAGGAGGCGCTGCAGCCACTCTGGCCATTCCCGTGGTCAGCACCCGTTACCCCTCAGGGTGTCTCCCGACGGAAACGTTTGAATTCCGCACGGTCCCGATACCGCCAGGGGCAGTAATTGCATTCCTTTCCAGCCCCAGCGCTACAGTGCAGGGGACGTTTTCACTAGAGCCAACCACAGGGAGAGTCCGCTATCAGACCCCTATCAGCACTGCTGGAGTCCCAGGTTCCTCCCTGTCTGCAAGGACCTTTGAAACCCAACATTCCTCCAAACGCTCCCATCTGTGGGCGCCCATGGGAGATGACTTCAGTTTGGGGTGGACTTCCTGTCGGTCCGCCAATCTCTTTGTTACTCATCTTGCTTATAGCCTCACCCTAGAAAATGGGGGACCCCGTAATTCAGCCTGGAATTATGTTTTGTCTTTTGGGTACTATGGCAGCCCACCTTCATGGAATCCTGGGCTTGCTGGACCCTTGTTACACCTCTCCTTGGGCTCTTACCTTCCCCTATCAAGAAATACCTCTGAAACCTAGATATTCCCTTCTTCCCTCACATTATTAGAATTGATAATTACACATAGATGAGCTGAATGGATTGAACACGACACCTCTGACCACGTTATGATCTGCAGTTCCTGTTCATGTGCTCTAGTCCTCACTAATCAGGAACCCAAGATAATCAAATGCAATTCCTCTAATCATCACTACAGATCCTTTAACACATGTAATACCTCTTTGCCTGCTAATGCCACTGTGTAACTCCATGTGTTACAAACAATAATATTTCTTAGCTCAGTATTACACACATTATGATACTCAGAGTGAAGTATGGCTCCCCGCCAATCTCACTTGAGAGTGAGTAGGAAATTCCACTCTGGAACAAGTCAATGTAGCACTCGAACACAACAGACAAAAAAGTTTCTTGGGCATTTTAATTGCAACTATTATAGCTACTGCATTGGCCACTACTATGGTGACCGCAGTGCTTGCTTTGACTCGGTCTAAACTGCTCAGAATATGAATTACTATTTCCACAGTGTTATCCAGAATTAACTTGTCTACAAAGTCTTGACATTCTTTAGGCTGCTCTCAACTGGCTTGACAAACACCAGCAAGCTCTGAGGACCCACAGGAAGCTCGGCTGTGACGCTTGGCATTGCTCAGTGTGTGTTACTCCTGTCCTTTCAATCATTCTAAATCTCCAGAGGTCCAGCACCTTCTCCATGGTCCTTTGCATGCAACTCTGGTTAGAGGCGTTCCTAATGTCCGCAGCCAACTCCAGGCTCAATCACAAACTTCAATGGAGGCTGGGAACGTCATTTTCGACCACCTCAGTGATACTGCTCACTGGCTGAATCCTAAACGCTGGTTCTTGGGCCTCAGCCTTCACATTTGGATTCTTACAGTTGTTGGCATAATCATTTCTCTGGTCTTTCTTGCAGTCCTAAGTGCACTCTGTATGCTGTTCCAACGGACCCTCTGCACAGAAGCCGCATCGACCTTCCTGCATGGAGCCCAGTGTCCCTCTACCCTGTCCTTTCCTCCCTCACTCAGTCTAAATTACACAGTGAAAGAAGGGTGAGTTGTGGGGAGACTGGCTTGAGGAGCAGTTGAAGTGAATGTAAAAGAGAAAGGACTTTTTGGACAACAGCTCAGGAGTCCAGAGATGCATGGTTAGAGTTTAGAGCAGATCTACAGAACTGTGGTCCACATAATTAGACGCAGTGACTCTCAGGGTTGTTTGCTTTGGCCGTTGTGTCTCTTCAATAAACTTGCTTAGACTAGGTCAGTGTGTGTCCCATAACAGACTGTCCCAGCCTTTCCTGTCCCCTGACCAAAACTCCTGCACACAAATGCTGCAAATGCTTTTCTTCTACACTTTTGTTCTCATGTCCTTGAGTTATAAATAAATAACTGCAGAGGCTTCAGCTTGGGGATGTTTCCCTGAGGCCCGTATGCTGAAGAAGCAGCCCCTCTAGAATCTTGGTGACCGAACCAAAGCTCGACACCTAGTCTTTTTCATCCTCTGCACGCAACCACAGTTGCACACTGAGACATCTGCAAAAGGGCTGTCTGTGCATTGGAGAGCTGGAAGATCCAGTCAGAGGTCGGAGACCTGGAGCTCACTGCCAAGTGCTGTGTGAGTCCATGTCTGGAAGCCGAAGGGTCTGATTGGAAGGCTGAAGAATCCCTGTGGAAGCCAGAGGTGATGGCAAAGATTAGTGCAGGCTTCCTTCTTCTTTCCCTTTTCATTCCATTCAGGCAACAAGCCCATTGGTTGCTGCCACTCATGCTCAGGTTGAGTCTCCCCTCTTCAGTAAGTCAGTCACCCAGACACACATAGAACTTGCTAAACCCATCCACCATGTGTTTCCTATACTAGTCAACACTCCAATTTTTTTTTCTGCATCATATATTTACATAACTTCAGTTTTTTTGAGGAACTGTGAAACTGTTTTCTACAGCAGCTGTGCCACTTTACACTTTCATCACCAGGGCATGAGTATTCCAGTTTCTCCATGATGCCACAGTTAACTACCACAACTCACCCCTTGTCAACTTGACAACTAGACACATTTCTTTAAACCATATTCAGTCTCCAAATACAACAGCAAAATCATAATTACCCCTAACATTTCATAACTTAAACATAATACTTAACAACCAATATTAAGTCTATCAACATTACCAGCACTTAGGAGGCTGAGGCAGGAGGATTGCTGTGAGTTCAAGACCAACCTGAATGGCATAAGGAAGCCCTGTCTCAAAAAGAAACATCATGTTACAAAGGAAGAAAAGAAATACACTTGCTTAATATATGTGTATATTTGCACAAACCTATTAACAAAGTGGAAGAGAACAATTACAATTTTCATTTCTGTAACTGGTCACGGTGGTCATAGCTGGTATTTGTAACTACCTTCTTCTCCTATGCATTAGGTTGTCCCTTGACCTGCAACAAGCACCTCAGCAGGGTTTGGTTCTTTTCCTTAAGGTTCTCAGACATTTGTCCCCCTGCCTGGATTGGGTTGTTGTAGTCTCACACTGAACTTAGTAGCAGGGCATGGCAATATAGGAGGCACTCTCAGGGGTGCATACTAGTGGCATAATAGTCCAATTTCCCTTGATGGTCTGGATCGGTTACCCCTGACAACACTGTACTTTCCTTTTAGCTTTTGTAGTCAGATGTATGAAGAGCCCACAGTGACCAAGGGGAAGTCTTACTTCTAGTTCAGTGGAATCATCACTGTGCTTCTGATACAAGCCTTCCTTGCTCTGGAACTGAGACTTCTAGGCCAGCTGAGTACAAGGTCACAAAAGGAAATTTTGCTAGTGGTCAGTGGTATGATTTCCACTTTCCCCTGATTCCTGGACTTGTGAATCCCGGCCATGGGACACACAGTACCATACAGCAGATGCTGACTCAAAGCATACGCAGCCTTTTGAAGAACCTTGTTCCAGCCCAGCAAGCTATTGCCAATTTGCTGGTGCTGTACCTGCATCTTTAAAAGAACATTCCACCTTTTTATCCATCCAGCTGCTTCTGGATGGTGAGGTAAATGTTAAGACCAGCAAATTCCACGAGCGTGAGCCCATTGCCTCACTTCTTTGGCCCTGAAATGTGTTCGTTAGCCAGAGACAATGCTGTGTGAAATACCATGGTGCACCATAAGGCATTCTGTGAGTCCACGGATGATAGTTTTGGCAGAAACATTATGTACAGGGAAGCTGAATCCAGTCCCAGAATAAGTGTCTATGCCTGTGACAACAAAGTGGTGTCCTTGGCATAATGGAAGAGGTCAAATATGATCAACCTGCCATCAGGTCACAGGCTGATCATCCTGAGGCAGTGATGCCATATGAGGGACTCAGTGCTGGTCTCTTCTGCTGGCATAACTGGGCGTTCAGGGGTGGTTTAGCCAGATTATCCTTGGTGAGTGGGAGTCCGTGTTGCTGAGCCCCTGCATACCCTCTGTCCTTGCCACCACGGCCGCTCTGTTTGTGAGCTCGTTGGGCAATGCCGGAGGTGGCTACAGAGAGAGATTGACTGCTATCTACAGACAGCTCATCCCGTTAAAGTCCTCTCCTGCTGAGATCACTTTTTGGTGAGCATTTATGTGGGACACAAATGTCTTTACATTCTCACCCATACGGAAAGGTCTGACCACACGCCTCTTCCTCCAGTGCTTTTTTCATCAACTTTCTGGTCGCGTTCCTTCCAAGTTCCTGGCCATCCTGCCAGATCATTGGTTACAGCCCGTGAGTCAGTATATAGTCACACAGCTGGCCATTTCTCCTTCCGGGAAGAACGCACTGCTAGGTGCACTGCCTGAAGTTCTGCCCACTGTGAATATTTCCCTTCACCATTGTCTTTCAGGGATGCCCCGGAAAGGGGATGCAATGTTGCAGCTGTCCACTTGTGGGTGGTGCCTGTGTAACACACAGAACGATCTGTAAACCAGGCCCTCGCCTTGTCTTCCTCTGAAAACTGATCATATGGTACACCCCACGAGGCCGTAGGTGCATGCTGGGAGACAGAATGCAATACAGCAGGAAGAGCAGCCATAGGTATCCGGGCAACTTCTTCCTATAACTTACTTGTACCATCTGGGCCTGCTCAGATTTGATCAGGACATCTCGTTTCCATTTGATGATAGACTGTTACTGTGCCCGTGCAACCTTATGACTCAGTGGGTCAGATAATGCTCAGGGTATAAGGGGCACTCAGGCTGCACGGTCAGCCATTCAGTTTCTACCAGCAGTAGGCCAAGATCTGTTTTTCAAAGAGAGAGTAGCTGTTTGCAGATGGTAGTAGAACTTTGCTCCAAAACCCTAAAGGTCTCTGTTGTGATTCGCCTATGGGGACCTGCCAGGGACTCCAGACAGCACCCCCACCTGCCACTGACACTTTGAGTGTCACTTGACCCCTGCTCTCTCAGCTACTTCTCTCTCATTGCTGAGAGAAAGCGCCTGCCACCCAAAGTTAAGGGAGGGAAGGTTTATTTAGCTCACAGTCTGTGGAGGTTTCAGCCCATAGTCAGCTGGCTCCAAGGCAGGGTGGCACACGGCAGAGGGCAGCAGTTCACGGCAGTGGAAAACAGCAAAACCAGCAAGAGCACAAAGGGAGGAGTGGTACAGAGCAAGCCTCTCTCCCTCCCTTACCCTGTGTGCAGGCTGCTGCCTCAGAGTGGGTGTAACACACACACCCTTAATCCGGCACTGAACCATGGATCAATCGTAAGCTCTAGCAGCCCACCCCAGGACTGCATGAGGCTTTGGGGGGACATCCAGACACAAACTGTAACACCTGCCATTCAGGATCTGATCCAGCGCATGGCCCTTAAATTTTCTGAGTGACCGTGGTCACCACTGTGAGGTTTGCCATATAGAGAAGAGCGATGACGGGTCTCTTCAGGGGTGCCAGTGCTCCCCCCCATGAGCCTGTTTCTTAGGGTGTTAGTGGAGGGTGCGGTTTCCTGGTCCTCCCAGGGTGGTAGATTAGGCTTAATGTGACACCTCCGCTCTCACATTCCCATAAGCCTCTGCATGCCCTCATCAGCGGTAGCATGGAGTATCAGCCGTCTCTAGCTCAGCCACAGTGCACCATCTTTGGGTCCACGCTTCCGCCAACCAGTTAAATAAGCTACTGACACTTTTTAAGTACACAAGTTGTAACATTAAACTCAGAATCTTTACTTAGTGAGCCCATTGACAAACAGCATGATCTAGGTTTGTGTTTTTGCCATTAATATCTCACCCGTAAAATCCATTGCCATAACTGTTCCTGGACAATCATTAAAGGTGGCAGAGAGAGGTAATTTGATTCATCTTTCTAGAATAAAGCCAGTCCCACCAGAACTGTCTGAAAAAGAGGATCGCCCAAAAGGAGCAAGCTACTGCTCTGAGCCTCTGGAAGGCTTGAGATTTCTCTTCAGAGAGCAAGACTCCAGGGCAGCTATGGGAAGCGTGGAAATCTGACCTGCTCCTCATATTCAGACTAACAGTGAAGTTTCTTCCTTCTGTGAAACAGGCAGCTCAATGCTTACTAATTCTTTTCTCATTGTTTTCTTTCTTTAACCCAGCCCATGAGCCACAGCGCTCCAAGGTAGTTGGAGAGCACATAACCCCCTGTAGGTCAGGTCTAGAGCCCCTTCCTGCTTAAAGAGGCTGTAGAAGACAGAAACCTCCATCCCTTCAGCACCCCATAAAGAATGACAGGGAGCCAGGTGTGGTGGCTGAAATCCCAGCACACAGGAGGCTGAGGCAGGAGGATCGTTGGGAGTTTAAGGCTAGCCTGGCTACAAAGTGAGCTCAAGGCCAGCCTGAACTGCATAGCAATACTCTGCCTCAAAAAAAGAAAAAAAAAAAAGAATTATAGGGATTTGTGTCTCTGGCGGAGATGACATAGGAGATAGGGCGTGGCTTAGAATGGCTGGGACAAGAGGCCTGGGATCCCAGCATTTGTATGTAGACGTCTCATGGGTTTCCTTGAGATCTGGATAACATAAAAGGACACAGATGCCCAGACAGGCTCACTGTTGTGGCTTTCCTCATGACAGTCTGCACTGTGGCCTCCAGGGTGTGCTTTTATCTTGCCTTTTCCTCTTTCATTTGGTTCACATTTATTCTGCAGAGCCGGTTTCTCCCTCACACTTCGCTTTTACTTTTTCCATTAAACTTTGTTGCCACTTTTGGTTGTTTCATTCAATTCTTTGAGATGAGAAGAACCTGGAATCCAACTCCAGACAGCGAGCACCACAAAACCTAATATTTATTTGGTGGGCCAGTTTCTAGAAGGAGCTACCCAGAAACATTATCATTTATTTAGCAAGAAGATATGCATTGTATAGAATCTTGTCCCTTTCTTGAAAAAAGTCAAGTCCAATAACTGGAGGTTTCCACTTCGAGTTTACTTTGTCAACACACTAAAGCTAAGGCAAATATGTCAGGCAGGATTGATCATGTCACTGCAGCAGTTTCACAGGAATTTACTGTTCTCACACAAGTAATTACACCCAACTACTAAAAGGATTTCTAGTATACTGACTGAATTCTCTTTTATGAAAGTTGTGTATGCTCCCAGAAATCTTAATTTGCTGCAAGGTTCCTTCAAAGCTGTTTTCCCTTTTGATGTCCATTTGCTAGGGGTCCATACTTCTTGCTTGGCTAGTCAGGATGAAGAGGGCTGGGTAAACCACACCAGAAAAACAATGCCAGAGAAGCCTGCTATGCAGCTCCCTGTCGGAGCTCAGGGGCCCTGCGCAGGTGTGAATGGGAACGCCTGGGAGGAGTTGGGTTTGAACCGTAGCTGAATTCTAATTTATTTATTTATTGATGTATTTTTCAATTTTTTTTTGAGACAGGGTCTTGTTCTGTAATTTAGTCTGGATTTGAATTCACTTTGTAGCCTAGGCTGCCCTCAAACTTGGGACAGTCCTCCTGCCATGGCCTCCTGAGTGCTGGGATTACAGCCACAAACCACCATGCTTGCCTGAATTCTATTTCTTGCAGATAGTAATTTCTAAAGCAGGTCAGAAAATGTATACAAAAGTAGACAAAGAAGAGCATGGGAAGCATTTCCGGTTGCATTATCTTTAGAGGGAGCAAGATGTCCAAAAAAAAAAAAAAAAGAATCAAAGACATCCTGAGCTGAGAACAGACTTAGGTTTGTTGTTTGTTTGTATGAGGCAGGGTCTCACCTTGAACTCACTTATGTAGCCCAGGATGACCTCGAACTCACAGCAATCCTCCTGCCTCAGCCTCCCAAGTGCTGGGATTACAAGTGGCTGCCACCATGCCCGGCTAATTTATTTCTCATCATAATAAAACAACACATTCCAACTGCTTGCCATTTAGAAGTTTTCAAGGCATGCCAAGTATGGTGGTGCACATCTGTAATCCCAGCACTTGGGAGGCCAAGGCAGGAGGATCACCAGGAATTCCAGGCCAGCAAGACCCTGTTTTAAAAAAATTTTCAAGGCATTTGATCTTATTTAAGCTTCACACCAACATGTGAGGAAGGAAGGGCCATTTCATCTGTCGTTGCACAGAAGGAGAAATGCAGACGGCAAGAAGGGTTTATGAGCGTTGGTCACAGCCAGCAAACCATTTGTGGCAGCTGTTGGGAGAAAAGGAGGGAAACAAACAGCAGAATGAGCTCAGCAGGACAGGTTTATTTCAGAGCAAAACTGAGAGGGACTGCGCTGGCACAGGAGACCAGATCAGTCTCTCCTGTACAGGCTACAAGGTCTTTTATCGGGTTATGGGGTGGGCGGTTCAGTGAGCAGGTTGGGGTTACCCACCAAGGATACCTGCCTCATCTTGAGAAAAGGTCAAGATGAGGCTTGGGAACGTGTGGGAGAAGCAGGAGTGAATAATGATATGAGTTTCTATCAGTAGAAAGGCTGATAAAGAGATGAGTCACAGGTGCCCTGTCCTGGAAGGGCTGTTTAGCGGGGTCTCTGACCAGGATGACGAGGGTCAGGTTTTCTCATTCATACTCTGTGGTAGACAAGGAAAACAGGCAGTGTGCCTCTTAACTACTTCCTCCTGATTAGGGGCAGTGATGGTCAAGGTTTCTCTGGACTGAAGAAGAGTCATATGGACCTGGTCTTTGGCAACTGCCTGTGAAATGATCACAATCCTATTGGTGATAAATCTTTGAAACAGATTGATTAGGTTTGGCAATAATACATAGGCAAGTAAAAGGAAAACAGGCGGTATAAAGGGTAGAATGCAAGACAGAATAGTGGACTCCCAGGAATCCCGTGAACCCTCTGAGGGATCCTGAGACATTTGTTGTGCTCCCTGAACCTCCGTGTTTATCTCCTACAGAGATGCAGTTGTGTTATCATGATATTCTGGGATAGAAGTACTGGTTGTGTGAAGTGTGGCACGTGTGCCCCTTGGGCAGACTTTGGGTGCCAGCAATTGACCCCAAGCATTTTTATTTTTGCTTCCATCTGCTTGACCATTGGGCATCTGGCAGTCTCTAGGAAAGAATAAACAAACTTTACCAAGATATTAAAGCGTGTATGACCACAGCATGAGCACTAACACGCAAAGAGTGACTGGGGAGAACCCATGTCCAGACACTGCTCTTAAGGAATGGGAATAGCAGGCTCCTAGCTGGCTCCAAGACCTGTCTGCAGATGTATTTGGAATTGTCAGCAGGGTCAGTGGTTGGAGCCCCCTTTTTGTTTGTAGCCTTCATTACTACTACTTTAATATGGTTGTGGTTATACTGTACTTTTCTGGTGGGTGTTCACGACCTAGTTAAAGTGAGGCCTGAGTTAATCAAAATTAACCTCTTTTGATTGCCCTAGCTCAATCAAGGCTCCTCTGGCATTAGTTCTGGAACCATGTGCACAGCCTCTCAGTACCTCTGTCAGTGTCAGCTGCCAGGATGGGTTAAGGTCTTGCTTGACCATGTGGCTTCCTATTGAAGCATAGAAAATGTTTCCTCTCTGGTGACCCTACCTTTTTGCACACTGTACATTGGTTAACTTTTGTCCTCTAGGGGCCAACAATCTCCCTGTTCTGGAGGTTGGGGGCTCAAGAAAGTTGTAGAATCCTGTAGAAACTGGTCACCTCATATCCTGGCTCCTTGTTGGCTTTGGAGGGCTGGTACAAAAATATTGGCTCTTAGCCCAGTTATCTTTTTATTTTTTTAATTTATTTTTATTTATTTTTAAAATTTTTTTTCACTTTTAAAAGTAAAAGAACTAAAACATATTAATGAACAGACACAAAGTAGCATAAGAATAGTACATTCAAAACTGAGTTACAGACAAGGTGACAGGGAGTCAACAATGGTTGTTGCATTACATATTGATAACTTCGAAGTGTATACTCAAGAAAACATACAGACATGCAAAATTGATCAAACAAATAATCATCAACTATTCCTTACGACAAAGTGACCTAAGTCAGTAGTACAACTAAGTTAGATATGTTGCATATACATACATACTTACATACATACATAATTATCCCTTCCTTCCTTTTTCTTTTTTTATATAATTTTTTTTAAAGTGTGAGAGAAAAAGAACTACATCAACAACAAAAAAGAGGAAAGCATTAACAAAGAGACACAAAGTAGCACAATAACAGTATAATCAAAATTGAATTATAGACAAAGCAACAGGAAACCAACAATAGTTGTTGCATTGCATATAGGTATCTTCAAAGTGTGTGCTCAGGAAAACACATATAGACATACAGGATTGATCAAACAACCAGTCATCAACTATTCCTTACCATTAAGTGACATAAGACAATAGTAGAACCATGTTAGCCATCCTGCACATATGTATATACATACATACAAATACACATTTTTGCCTCTTTCTTTTCTCCTTTCCCTCATCCCATCTGTTCTTTACTTTTGAACAGATTTCCTTCATGTCTCTTAGTTTATATTCCCACCCTCGGGTTCTTACAGAAATGGCACAATATGGTGCTGCACATGTACCTCTGATTTATTTCACTTATGAATATGGTGTCTAATTGTGACCATTTGCCTACAAAGGCCCCAAATCTGTCCCTCTTTATAGCTGAGTAATATTCCATTATATAAAAATGCCACAGTTTTTTAATCCAGTCCTCCGTGGATGGACATTTGGGTTGCTTCCACAATTTAGCTATTACAAATTGTGCTGCTATAAACATGGGTGCACATATATCAGAGTGATATGATGTTTTCAGATCTTCTGGGAAAATACCCAAAAGGGGAACAGCTGGTTTGAGTGGAACCTCTAGACCTAGTTTGCTGAGAATTCTCCAAACGGCTCTCTACAGTGGTTGCACCAGTCTGCAATCCGAGCAGCAGTGTAGTAGAGTCCCTATTTCTCCACAGCCTCGCCAGCATTTGTTATTGGATGATTTTTTAATACTGGCCAATCTTACTGGGGTGAGATGAAATCTCAATGTTGTTTTTATTTGCATTTCTCAAATGACTAAAGATGTGGAACATTTTCTCATATATTTATTTGCCATTTGTATTTCTTTGTCTGAGAAGTGTGTATTCATCTCAGATGCCCATTTCTGGATTGGGTCTTTGAATTTGGACAGGTACATGTTTTTTAATTCTTTGTATGTTCTAGATAGAAGACCTTTGTCTGAGAGACAGCCAGCTAGGATTTTTTCCCAATTTGTGGGTTTTCTTTTTACTTTGCTGGTGATTTCTTTAGATGTGCAAAAACTTTTCAGTAGGATGAGGTCCCAGTTATGGATTCTTTGAAGTGTTTCCCTTGCAGTTTCATTTTTGTTCATGAACTCTCTGCCTACTCCTACGTCTTCAAGATTTTTACCTACTTTCTCTTCCAATAGATTGTGTTTCTGTTTTAATGTTGAGGTCTATGATCCATTTTGACCTGAGTTTGGTGCATGGTGATAGACTGGGGTCTATTTTCAGTTTTCGGCAAGAGGCAAGCCAGTTTTTCCAGCACCATTTATTAAGCAGGCCATCTTTTTTCCAGTGAGTTTGGTTGACCCCTTTGTCAAATATTAGGTAGCTGAGTGGGTTTTTCGTTATGGTTGCATCTTCCAGTCTGTTCCATTGATCCTCAGGTCTGTTTTTTAGCCAGTACCAGGTTGATTTTATTACAGTAGCTTTGTAGTATAATTTCAGGTCGGGGATTGTGATTCCACCTGACTTGTCCTTGTTGCCCAGGATTGCTTTTGCTATTGTGGGTCTCTTCTGGTTCCAGATGAATTTAAGGCATATTTTCTCTAGATCTGTGAGGTATGCTAATGGTGGTTTAATGGGAATTGCATTGAATCTGTACAACAGTTTTGGTAGTATGGCCATTTTCACAATGTTAGTTCTTCCTAACCATGAGCAGGGGATGTCTTTCCATTTATTGAAATCCTCTTCGATCTCTTTTTCAGAGTGCTGTAGTTTTCACTGAATAAATCTTTCACATTCTTTGTTAGATTGATTCTTAAATATTTCAATTTCTTGGATGCTATTGTAAAAGGTATGGTTTCCTCAATTTCTCTCTAAGTCTGTTTGTTGTTCATGTATAGGAGTGCTATTGATTTTTGGGTGTTGACTTTGTATGCAGCTACTCTGCTGAATTTGTCAATTAATTCCAGGAGTTTTCTTGTGAAGTTTTGGGGGTCCTTCACGTATAGTATCATGTCATCTGCAAATAGTGATAGTTTGACTTCTTTCTTTCCTATCCTTATTCCTTTTATTTCTCTCTCTTGTCTCATTGCTGTGGCTAATACTTCCAGAACTATGTTGAATAGGAGTGGTGACAATGGACATCCTTGTCTTGTTCCTGACTTTAAAGTGAAAGTTTTCAGTTTTTGTCCATTTAGTATGATGTTGGCTGTTGGTTTGTCATAGATGGCTTTGATCCGATTGAGGTAGAGGCCATCTATCCCTATTTTTTCTAGGGTTTTTAACATGAATGCATGTTGGACTTTATCGAAAGCCTTTTCTGCATCTATTGAGATGATCATGTGGTTTTTGTCTTTGGCTGTATTGATATGATGTATTACATTAATTGATTTATGAATATTGAACCATCCCTGCATTCCTGGGATAAATCCAACCCGGTCATGGTGTATAATTTTCCTTATGATTCGCTGTATTCTATTTTCTAGTATTTTGTTGAGTATCTTTGCATCTATGTTCATTAGAGAAATTGGCCTATAGTTCTCTTTCTTGGTTGGGTCCTTCTCTGGTTTTGGTATCATTATAATACTTGCCTCCAGAAATGTATTAGGGAGAGTTGCTTCCTTTTCGATTTCATTGAAGAGTTTGAGGAGTGTTGGCATTAAATCTTCTCTGAATGCTTTATAGAATTCCGCTGTGAATCCATCAGGACCTGGGCTTTTCTTTGTTGGTAAGTTTTTAATGACATTTTCAATCTCATTAATTGATATTGGGTTGTTCAGGATTTTTGAGTCTTCCTGATTCAATTTTGGTAATTTGTACATTTCTAGGAATCTGTCCATTTCTTCTGAATTTTCTATCCTATGGGAGTAAAGATTTTCAAAGTAGGTATTAATGATCTTTTGGATTTCTGTGGGATCTGTAGTGATTTCATCCTTTTCATTCCTTATTGCATGAATTTGAGTTCTTTCCCTTCTTTTTTTGATAAAGTTGGCTAGGGGTTTATCAATTTTATTTATTCTTTTGAAAAACCAGCTCTTTGATTCACTTATTTTTTGTAGAGTTTTCTTCATCTCAATTGCATTAATTTCTGCCCTGAGTTTTATAATATCCTCCCTTCTTTGGGCTTTTGGTTTGGCTTGTCGCTCTTTTTCTAAAATTTTGAGGTGTAGCATTAGGCTATTTGTTTGCTCTCTTTCTGTTTTCTTTATATATGAGTTCATTGCTATAAATTTCCCTCTGAGGATTGCTTTCGTTGCATCCCACAGATTCCGGTAGGTTGTATTTTCATTTTCATTTGTTTGTAGGTATTTTTAAATTTCTTCTTTAACTTCTTGTGTGACCCACTGATTATTCAGGAGGTTGTTGTCTAATTTCCAAGTGTTTATGCGGTTTTTGGAGTTCTCTTTGTCATTAATTTCCAATTTCATTGCACTGTGGTCAGATAATATGCATGGGATAACTTCAATTCTTTTGCATTTAGGTAGATATGCTCTATGGGCTAGAATGTGGTCAATTTTAGAGAAAGACCCATGTGCAGCTGAGAAAAATGTGTATTCTGATGTTGTGGGGTGGAACACTCTGTATACATCTACTAAGTCAATTTGTTCACACTTTTGGTTCAGGTCTGTTATTTCTTTGCTGAGTTTCTGTCCAGTTGACCTGTCTCTTTGCATCAGAGGGATGTTTATGTCCCCTATTACAATAGTGTTATTAATTATTTGATTTTTCACGTCTGTTAAGATTTGACTTGTAAAGTTTGGTGCTCCATTATTTGGTGCATAAATGTTTAGGATTGTTATCTCTTCCTCTTGCACCTTTCCCCTAGCTAGTATGTAATGGCCTTCTTTATCTCTTTTGATTGTTTTTGGTTTGAAGTTTACATTGTCTGCAAACATAATAGCTACCCCTGCTTTTTTCTGGGAACCTGTTGCATGGAGAATTGTTTTCCATCCTTTAACTTTCAGCCTGTGGATTTCCTTTTGAGTAAAATGTGTTTCCTGTATACAGCATATCGTTGGATGGTGTTCCTTAATCCAGTCTTCCAATCTTTTCCTTTTGACTGGTGAATTGAGGTCATTTACATTAATGGTTATAATGGTTATATGTTGGCTTATTCTTGTCATGCTATTTACTTGTTTTTGTTTTCCTACCTTTCCTATCTGTTTACTTGCTTGTTCTGCTTGAGGGTTCCTTTCTATTGTTGTTCTTGAGATTGCGGTCACTTTTCTCTCTGTCTAGAATATCTTTTAGTGATTTTTGCAATGCTGGTTTGGTACTCATGACGTTCTTCAGTTGTTCTTTGTCGTGGAAATATTTTATTTCTCCATTGAATTTGAAGGATAGTTTTGCAGGATACATCAGTCTGGGTTGGAAGCTGTTTTGTCTCAGAATCTGTAATACCTCACTCCAAGCTCTTCTTGATTTCATGGTTTCCGTTGAGAAGTCTGCTGTGATTCTGATGGGCTTTCCTTTATAGGTGATCTGTTTCTTTTCTCTAGCAGCTTTTAATATTGTGTTCTTTTGCTGGACGTCTGGGATCTTGACTATTATATGTCTGGGTATGGCTTTATTTGGGTTATGGCTTGTTGGGGTTCTATATGCCTCGATTAACTGTACTTCAGTATCTTTTACCATGTTTGGGAAATTTTCTGCTATTATTTCAGCAAATATTCTTTTTATATCATTTGTGTTGTCTCCTGCTGTTTCACTGATTCCTATTACTCGGATATTATTTCTTTTTGCCTCATCTTGCAGCTGTTGGATTGATTTTTCTTGGATCCTTGATGACTTTATGAGATCCTTCCTTTCACGCTCATTAGCTGCCATGCTGTCTTCAAGATCTGAAATTCTATCTTTGGCTTCATGTAAGCAGTTTTGCAAGCTTTCAATGGAATTTTCAGTTCCTGGCAATCTCTTTGGACCTGTTTCTTTCGTGGTAGTTCATTCCTAAATTGTTCTTATAACGTTTCCATTTGTTTCCTATTTTCTTCTATTCTTTTATCTGTTTCTTCTCTATGTGTGTGGAATATTTCTTCCGTTATAGTTCTTGCTTCATTTTTTGTCTGAGAGATTATTTCTCCTTTAATTTCTTTTGTGGCCTGATGGAGTTCTTTCTTTACTATGGATGTGATCTTTTCCAAAATTGCAGGTATGTGACTTATTTCTGCTTTGATCTGTTCTATGGCCTGATGGAGTTGTTTCGTTACTTCGGACATAATCGTTTCAGAAATTGCAGGTGTGTGGCTTATTTCTGCTTTAATCTCTTCTTTGGCCTGATGGAGATGTTTCTTTATTTCAAATGCAATCGTTTCAGAACTTGCAGGTATGTGGCTTCCTAGTTCCCCTATATCATCGCATGCAGGACTTGTTCTGGGTGGGGTTGAGTTCTGAGACTGTGTCTTGTTCTTCTGTCTTCCCATTTTGGATATCAGATTCAAAATATTGAGCTATAAATTACCCAGGAAGCTCACCAGGCAAAGGTCCATTCCAAAGGCTGCTCCAATGGCCTCCTTCTCTTCGGGAGAATGTCCCTTAAGCTTTCTGCCAAGAGTTCCGCTCAAAAGGCTGCTCAGATGCTGGTTTGTGGGCCAAGCTCCTACCCGACTCAGAGATCCAGGTCAGGGCGCATACACAGCTCACCTCTCCAGAGGTCCGCGTAGGCATAGGGGCTGCCCAGATGTTCCTCTGTGGGCCGAGATCCTCCCCCATTCAGTGATCTGATCGGGGTGCGCATGCAGCTCACCTGCCCAGAGGTCTGCGTGGGCAGAGGGGCTGCCCAGATAGCCCAGTTATCTTTTTAACTCTGGTCTCTGAAACTCAGTTGTTGAACATCCGGGAAATCAATTATCTAGACATAAAGTACTTTGAAGTATATATGACCAGGGAACTGTTATTTCCTTATCAATCATGGTTGTCTTAGAGGTTGAATCCCTAAATTTGTACATTGGTTGGACTGCACAGTGTTCAAGCATCTGTAAGCGTTGTAACACATATATGGCACACACATGGTGATCTGACTGTCTCATGCAGTGATAAGATTGACATGTATGTCTTATCACAAGCAGCAGGCAAACAAGTCAGGGAAAGCCTGATCTTTCAGCCTAAAAGTTTACCACCATAAAGAACTTTTGCCTAGAAGCCATTGGTGTGTTGAGATGTTTTTTAGTTTTTCATCTTTGGAGACCTACATACTTGAGAAACAAATAAGTTTAATACACTATGAAGTTAGCAGTAGTGAGTACCACAAGCCAGGTTGAAACTGCTCAAGGAGGCAGTTCTGCTTCGTCTTTTGTCATTGAGCAGTCTAGGTTTCCCTGCTAGTCATGCAGAGAAGCTCATTTTGAGTATCACTTTCAGAAATGGAGAATTAAAGCCTTTGTCTGAAAGCACTAGTTAGGCCAAAGAGGAGAGCTGGGAGCTGGGAAGGAGCAATTGAGGATGTGAGAGCAGGGGCCATGGCCCTCCTACTCTTTTCTGAGCAACAAGTAGCTTTTGGAAGGAACAGCCTGGGCTCCAGCAAACCAATAAGCAAACATATATTTCTATAAACTGCATCCTCCACAAACCTTTTTGTGACATATGTGACCCTTCCAGTTCTGTCGCTACCAAAAACACCCCTTTATCATACAGAATTTGCTAACATCAAAACACATCTTTATTCTTTTTTTAAATTTTAAAATTTTAAAATTTTAAAAATATATCTTTATTCTTAAAGTGTTCTCCATTTTGTTTTATTTTTTCTTATTAATTAAGTTTAATGGTACATTTAGGGTGTGCATAGTGGTCACATTCATTACAGGAAATTTGTACCTCTACCTGACACAACTTGATTCTTTTTTTCCATTCCCCATCCCTCTTCAATCCCTCTTCCCCTCCTTATTTACAAAAGCTTTATTTCCATTTTTTCCTTTTCTCATCATTTTTTTCTTTTCCCTCCCTCCCCCATCCCCTGCTCTCTCCATTTCCTACTATAACTCACTTACTATAACCTTTTAAATAATAAACTTGCCATTGCCACTAGGATTTTTAAAATGTCTTTTTTTGTGTGAAATTTGATTGGCTGCCAGCTGACTTTCAAGTAACCTTGAATAGTAAAAATTATCTTAGAACCAGCAGAAAGCAGAAAGAAAAGAAAGTTAACTCTA
This sequence comes from Dinomys branickii, assembly GCA_004027595.1. NCBI lineage: Eukaryota > Metazoa > Chordata > Mammalia > Rodentia > Dinomyidae > Dinomys > Dinomys branickii. The sequence goes on along the minus strand of PVLD010006459.1, from coordinate 77,254 downwards.
TAATCTTAGTCTGAGAATTTATAATGTGCAAGAAATGTTTTAAGCATATCAATTAAACAAAAATACCCACTCAAATTAGAAGCCAAAAGTAAATTTATCACATTTTGTTTCCCTAGGCCTAAATTTTCTATTTCCTTTTTAGAAATGAATTTGTTTGTTTAGAGTCAAATGGGATTCCAGAGACAGCAAAAGTGAGGCTTTAATAATTTCGATTGTCCTGAAAACTTATATAAACAGCTTTCCATGGAAATCTCAGAAAGCGCCATAAAAGGAAAAACAGATTGTTGAGCTGAAACAAAGTAGCTGCAGGTGTTGTAACAGGGCACTACACAGACTGAGCAGACAGACGGTCAGACGTGCAGAAGACAACTGCATTTATTTATTTATTTATTATTTTATTTCATTTTAAAGAGAGTAGTAAATGAAAAACAAAAAAAGTAGAACAGTAGCAGCATATCAGCATCAGAAACATAAACAAATCAAAGCAAGAACATTCAAAATGATAGTCTCAAGACAAAATAATATGAGTCAACAGTGGTTGTTACATTACATATCTCTGTCCTCAATTACATTGCTCAGATTACCAGATGTAAGAATGAAAGATTGCTCAAACCATTAAAGAGAATAAGAAAATTAATTTTTCCATAAGACATTAGAGATAGGGCTGGGCATGGTGGCATACGCCTGTAATGCCAGCACTTGGGAGGCTGAGGCAAGAGGATCGTTGCCAGTTCAAGACCAGCTTGGGCTACAAAGTGAGCTCAAGGCCAGCCTGAACTATAGAGCGAGACCCTGTCTCAAAAAAGGCAAAACAAACAAACAAAGAAACAGACATTAGAGATAATACAGAGTTTCACTAGACAAGATGGTAGTTCACTCTTGTAATTCCATTGCATATTGTTACCTTCAAATCAGTTGCTCAGACCACCAGACACAAGCATGCAAAATCGATCAGAACATAAAAAATTGTGAGCATTAACTGATCATTTCAATACACCATTAGACATCAATACAGTTATCACAGCTATTCATATATATATGAATCATATATATATGTGTATATATATATAGCCTTCCTTCTTTCTTTTTTCTTCTTTCCCTCATTCCAGTCAGTCCTTCCTTTGAGTTATTTCTTTCCCTTTCCTATCATCTATTGTACGTTTTGAGTTTTACCTAGTCTTTCAGGTTCCTATACCAAGGAGACAATATGATATTTACACATCTAGGTCCAATTTATTTCATTTATGAGTATGGTCTCTAGTTGTATCCATTTACCTACAAAAGCCTTGAGTTTATCTTTTTTAATAGCTGAGTAATACTCCATTGTACAAAAATACCACATCTTTTTATTCATTCCTCAGTGGATGGGCATCTGAGTCGTTTCCAAGATTCAGCTATGACAAACTGTGCTGCTATAAACATGGGTGCACATATGCTGTGGTGTAGCGTTTTTAATTCTTCTGGGAAAACACCCTGGAGCGGAATAGCTGGGTTAAATGGGACTTCCAATCCTAGTTTTGTGAGGAATCTCCAAACTGATTTCCATGGTGGTTTCACCAACCTACACTCCCACCAGCAGTGGAGAAGTGTTCCTTTTTCCCCACAGTCTCCCCAGCATTTGCTATTGGTTGATTTCCTGGTGATAGCTATTCTTTCTGGGGCGAGATGGACTCTCAGTGTTGTTTTAATTTGCATTTCTCAAATGGCTAATGATGTTGAACAGTTTTTCATGTATTTATTTGCCATTAGTATCTCTTCATTACAGAAGTGTGTATTCATCTCAGATGCCCATTTTTGGATTGGGTCTTTGAATTTGAGGGGCCTCTTTTTTTTAAATTCTTTATATGTTCTGGGTAGAAGTCCTTTGTCTGAGGGGCAGTTGGCTAAATTCTTTTCCCCAATTCGTGGGTTTTCTTTTTACTTTATTGGTGATTTCTTTAGATGTGCAAAAACTTTTCAGTAAGATGAGATCCCAGTTGTTGATTCTTTGAGTATTTCCCATGCAGTTTGGTTTTTTTTTCATGAACTCTCTGCCTACCCCAATGTCATCAAGATTTTTACCTACTTTCTCTTCCAATAAATTTAGTGTTTCTGTTTTAATATTTAGATCTTTGATCCATTTTGACTTTAATTTAATGCATGGTGAAAGATATGGGTCTAGTTTTAGTCTTTGGCATATGGAAAGACAGTTTTTCCAGCACCATTTATTAAAGAGGCTGTCTTCCTTCCAGTGAGCTTGTTGGCCCCCTTTGTTGAAGATAAGGTGACTGAATATGTTTGTAGTTGTATCTGTATCTTCTGATCTGTTCCATTGAATTTCAGGTCTGTTTTGTGCCAGTACCATGCTGATTTTATCACAGCAGCTTTGTAATATAATTTTAAGTCAGGAATTGTGATGCCTCCTGCCTTTCCTTTGTTTCCAAGATTGGTTTTGCTATTCTAGGCCTCTTCTGGTTCCAGATGAACTTTAGGAATGTTTTCTCTAAATCTGTGAGATATACTAATGGTATTTTAATTGGGATTGCATTGAATCTGTACAACAATTTTGGGAGTATGGCCTTTTTAACAGTGTTGGTTCTTCCTATTCATGAGCAAGGAATATCTTTTCATTTTTTGAAATCCTCTTCAATCTCTTTTTCAGAGTATTATAATTTTCACTGTATTGGTCTTGCACTTCTTTTGTTGGATTGATTCCTAAGTATTTCGTCTTTTTAGATGCTATTGTGAAAGATGTGGTTTCCTCAATTTCTCTCTCAGTCTGTTTGTTACTTGTGTACAGGAATGCTATTGATTTTGAGTGTTAATTTTGTATCCAGTGTTATGGTTTATACATTGTGTCAACTTGGGGAGCCTAGAGGTTTGGCTGAGTAACTCAGTAGGAAACCAAGGTGCTTACTTTGTGCACATCCTGAGCCTATGGAAGAGGAGGACATGGAGACTGTGTGAGAGCTACATATCCCCTGGGTAGGGGTAGGCTGTTTACAAGGTAAGGGAGAGAAAGAGGGTGTTTGTGTGCGATTCCTCCCTTTTGTTGGTTGTTTGCTGCCATGAACGTTTGCCCTCTGCCATGTGCTATCCTGTCTCAGAACCAGCCAAATATGGACTGAAACCTCCACAAACTGTGAGCTAAATAAACCTTTCCTTCCTTCATTTTGAGTGTTGGGTATTTTATCTCAGCAAGGAGAGAAAAATAACCAAGACATCCAGCTATGCTACTGAATTTGGTTATTATATCCATAAGTCTTCTGGTGGAGTTTTTGGGGTCTTCTATGTAGAGTGTCACGTCATTTGTGAATAATGATAATTTCACTTCTTCCTCTCCTATCTTTATTCCTTTTATCTCTTGCTCTTGTTTAATTGCTCTAGCTAATATTTCCAGAACCATATTGAATAGGAGTGGTGACAGTGGACATCCTTGTCTTGTTCCTGACTTTAAAGTGAAAACTTTCAACTTTTGACCATTTAGTATGATGTTAGCTGTTGGTTTATCATAGATGGCTTTGATCAGCTTGAGGTAAAGTCCATCTATTCCTATTTTCTGTAGGGTTTTCATCATGAATGAGTGTTGGACTTTATCAAAGGCTTTTTCTGTGTTAATAGAGGTGATGATGTGATTTTTGTCTTTGGCTCTACTGGCATGGTGTATCACAGTAATTGATTTGTGTATATTGAACCATTCCTGCATTCCTGGTATGAATCCCACTTGGTTGTGGTGTATAATCTTCTTGGTGATTTGTTGTATTCTGTTTGCTAGTATTTTATTGAGAATTTTTGCATCTATATTCATTAGGAGGATTGGCCTGTAGTTCTCTTTTTTGGTTGCGTCTTTCTCTGGTTTGGGTATCAGGATAATACTTGCCTCCAGGAATGAGTTGGGGAGAATTCCTTCCCTTTCAGTTTCATTAAAGAGTTTAGAAGAATTGGTGTTACATCTTCCCTAAAATGATTGTAAAATTCAGCTACGAATCCATCAGGACCTGGGCTTTTCTTCATTGGCAAGTTTTTAATTACATTCTCAATTTCACTGGCTGGCTGATATTGAGTTATTCAGGATTTTTATATCTTATTCATTCAGCTTTGATCATTCATATGTATCTAAGAATCTGTCCATTTCCTCTGTGTTTTCCATACTGAGAGTAAAACTTTTCAAAGTAGGTACTGATGATCTTCTGAATTTCTACAGGATCTGTAGTGATGTCACCCCTTTCATTCCTTATTGCGTGTCCTTCAGTATTTTCTCTCCTTTTTTGATAAGGTCGGCTAGGGCTTTATCTGTTTTATTTATTCTTTCAAAGAACCAACTCTTTGATTCATTAATTCTTCGTAATTTTTTTGTCTCCATTGCATTAATTTCTGCTCTGAGCTTTATAATTTCCTGCCTTCTTTGGACTCTGGGTTTGACTTGCTCTTCCTTTTCTGGGAACTTGAGGTGCAGCGTAAGACTGTTTATTTGTACTTGTTCTGTTTTCCTGAGGTGGGAGTTCACCGCTATAAATTTCCTTCTGAGGGCTGCTTTCATTGCATCCCACAGGTTCCTGTAGGTTGTATGTACATTCTCATTTGACTGTAAGTAGTGTTTGATCTCTACTTTGATTTCATCTGTGACCCATTGGTTGTTCAGGAGGATGTTATTTAATTTCCAACTGTTTATGGAGATTTTGTGTTTTCTTTTGTCATTGATTTCTAATTTCATTGCACTATGGTCTGACAGTATACATGGGATAATTTCAATTCCTCTGCTTTTGCTTAAAGATGTTCTGTGTGCTAGTATATGGTCTATTTTAGAGACCATCCCACGTGCAGCTGAGAAGAGTGATGCTGTTGGGTGGGGCACTCTGTAAAGGTCTACTAAGTCCATCTGTTCCCAAGTTTGGTTACGTCCTGCTATTTCTTCCCCAATTTTTTGTCTAGTTGCTCTATCTTTTTGTGACAATGGTGTGTTAAATCCCCTGTTATGATTGTGTTCTTACTTATTTAATTTTTCATGTCTGTTAAAATTTCTCTTATATAGGTGAGTGCTCCTATATTTGGTACATAGATGTTTACGATTGTTATCTCTTCCTCTTGAAGCTTTCCCCTCACAAGTAAGTACTGACCTTCTTTATCTCTTTTGATTGTTCTTGGTCTGAAGTTCATGTTGTCTGCAAACAGGATAGCTACATCCGCCTTTTTCTGGGTTCCTGCCGCATGGAGTATTGTTTTCCATCTTTTAACTTTCAGCCTATGAATTTCCTTTTGAGTTAAATGTATTTCTTGTATACAGCATATAGTTGGATTTTGTTTCCTTATCCAGCCTTCTAGTTTGCTTCTTTTGGTTGGTGCACTGAGACCATTTATATTGACGATTATAACTGATATGTACTGGCTTATCTTTGTCATGATATTTTCCTGCTCTTGGATCCTCCTTTTTTCCTCTGTTTAATTGCTTGCTCTGCTTGGTGGGTCCTTTCTGCCGTTGTTCTTGAAGTTGTGGTCTGTTTTATCTTTTGCTAGAGTATCTTTTAGTACTCTTTGTAGAATTGGTTTGGCACTCATGAATTTCTTCAGTTGTTGTTTATCATGAAAATATTTTATGTCTCCATTAATTTTTTTTTTGGCAGTACCCGCCATCAAACTCAGGACTTTGAGCTTGCCAGGAAAGTGCTTATTCCACTGAGCTATATCCCCAGCCCTCTCCATTAAATTTGAAAGATAGTTTTGCACGGTACATCAATCTGGGTTGGAAGCTGTTTTCTTTCAGTACCTGAAATACTTCACTCCAAGCTCTTCTTGCCTTGATCATTTGTGTTGAGAAATCTGCCATGATTCTGATAGGTTTTCCTTTATAGGTGATCTATTTCTTTTCTCTAACAGCTTTAAATATTCTGAGCTTTTGTTGAGTTTCTGGGATTTGATCACTATATGTCTGGGTGTAGGTTTATTTTGGTTATGATTAACTGGAGTTGCATAGGCTTCACTTATCTGAATGTCCGATTCTTTTTCCATGCCTGGGACATTTTCTGATATTATTTCTTCAAATAATAGCAGAAATAATATGAGGTCTTTTTATGTCATTTGTGTTGACACCTGCTGTTTCATTAATACCTATTAATCTGACATTGTTTTTCTTTGCTTCATGTTGCAGTTGCTGAATTGTTATTTCCTGGTTCCTTGTTGTTTTTAAGAGATCCCTCTTCTCACGTTCATTAGTGGCAATGCTGTCTTCAAGGTCTGAAAGTCTGTCTTCAGCTTCGTTCAGGCAGTTTTGCCGGCTTTCAGTGGAATTTTTAATTTCCTGGATACTTGTTTGCATCTGTTTCATATCTTCTAGTTCTTTTCTATATTGTTCTCTGAAGGTTTCCATGAGCTGTCTATGCTCTTCTATTTTCTTGACAATGTCATCTTTGGACAGGCTATGAGGTCTTTTATCGGGTTACAGGGTGGGCGGTTCACTGAGCAGCTTGGGGCTATCTGCCAAGGATGCTTGTCCCAGGGCGAGGCTTGAGAAAAGGTCAAGATGAGGCTTGGGAACGTGCGGGAGAAGTGGGCAGGAATAATGGTATGAGTTTCTGTCAGTAGAAAGGCTGATAAAGAGAGGAGTCACAGGTGCCCTGTCCTGGAAGGGCCGTTTAGCGGGGTCTCTGGCCAGGATGACGAGGGTCAGGTTTTCTCATTCATACTCTGTGGTTAGACAAGGAAAACAGGCAGTGTGCCTCTTAACTACTTTTGCCCAATTAGGGGCAGTGAGGGTCAACGTTTTTCTGGACTGAAGAAGAATCGTATTGGACTGATCTTTGGCAACTGCCTATGAAGTGACCTTCCCGCAGCCAGTGCCAGGACTCACACTGGGAACCTTCACTGTTGCCAGCACTGGTGACATCCATGTAAGCCCCTTCCTGGAGTTTTGTGATCCCTGTGAATGGCTCCCCAGCTCCTTGCTTCTCCGTGGACCCCTTTTCTGGGAACGTAGTTTTCCGCTGTCTCAGCTGGGAGCCACTCCTTTCCCCAGGCCTGCAGGTCCCATCAGCATTTGGGCTGCCACCTGCTCAAAATCTTCTGCTTCTCCTGGTCCAACCCATCCAACAAGGCTCAGACTTGCTCAGTCTGGGGGAGTCACTCCACAAAAGACACTTTTCAGGAGGTGCAGGTGTAACTTACTCATGCATGTCTTACAAAAGCTAGTAGCACAGGGCTGTAATCCCAGCCCTCAGGAGGTTGAGTCAGGAGGGTCATCACAAGTTTAAGGCCTACCTGAGCTACATACAGTGTTCAAGTCCAGCCTGAACTACACAGCAAGACCATGTCTCAAAACAACAATAGCTGGGCATGGTGGCACATACCTGTCAACTCAGCACTAGGGAGGCTGAGGCAGCAGAAACACTTGGAATTTGTGGTCAACCTGGGCTGCATAAGCAGGTTCAAGGTGAGCCTGCATTACATAGTGAGACCCTGTCTCAAAAAAACAAAACAAACAAACAAACAAAACAACAGAAACAAACAATAAAACAAAACCTTCCAAAATCCAAAATAAAAAACCCCCATAAGCTCAGGTTTGTGGATTGTGAGTCACAGCAGTACAGGTCTGTGTGTACTAATAGATTCTATTGATGCAAAAAGCTTCCAACAGAAGCTGTTTGTAAAGGGCCTCTCCACTCCGCACTGTGCGAGCTGCATTTCAGGCAGTGTTTTGTCTAGGGCAGACTCAATCTAAAATCTCCTCTGCTTAAATGGTGGGACATCACCACCATTTGCAAGGGCTGAGAGGGGATCAAAATCATAAAGAACGGGGAACATCTGAAGCTGTAGGAACACTTCCCTGAAAGAATGTGGAGAAGACCGTTGAATGAGCACCTGTCATGTGCCAGGCCCTGGGCTGAGACTTTTACCCACATTGGTTCACTGGACCCTCTGGCAGTACACAGAGGTTCACAGGAACCCAGCTTTCCAATGAGGAAATGGAAGCTCAGAAAGGTGCAAGAACTTGCCTAAGACTAGACAGTTAGTAAACATACATAGATATGACCAAGATATCTTCCCAGAAAGACGTCCTCGGGTGATTGTGACATTGCACAAACCTCACAAGTTCTGACACAGCCTAGATGGCCCAGCCCGCCTCACAGCAGCTCTGTGGTACCGCTGGAAATCCTGGACCTCGAGCCTGTACAGCATGTACGGTACTGAACAGCGTAGGTGACTGTAACACAACGGTACTTATAATCCTAAACATGTGGAACAGCGAAATACTGCACAGTAGAAAATTGTCAGCTCCACGGTCATCTTAAGGGATGACCATTGTGTATGCGATCTGTCTTCAGAAACACGTTATGTGGTATGAGAGCATCTACATCTATCTATTTACCATCTACCATCTTTAGAGAGTATGCTAAGAAAGCTTCGGCTTTGTGTATTCTCTGAAGGGAGAGTTATCATCTAGGGACTTATACCTCAACTGGTCACATGCACTCCACTAGATTTATCAAGGAGTGGCTTTGAAAAGGCCTGCGAGGATGGGTTAGCGGGCAAGCGCTTGCCTAGCCTGCAACACACCGGAGTTCCATCTCCTGAGTGGAAGAAGGAAAACAGAACAACAAAAGAAATAGCTCCGGGTTGTGGTTGTCCCACCTCTTGAGGGAGGTGGCAGAGGTAGCTGGGAGTGTGTCACCTCTGAGGCAGTGGCCAGGGAATGTGTGTGCAGAGGTGACCACATGGGATGGCCTGCTGGGAGCTTAGATTTAATTAGAACTGGATATCGGGATAAAAAAGAACTAGATATTGGCATAGTCAAAGCATTGAAGAAAACCCATTGAATGCCCACTTGATTTTGGAAACTTGTCAAACTCTTGCTTAAGCCGTCCTGGGTACAGTGCAGGGATGGATGTGTCTCTGAGTCCGGCTTCAGGATTGGAAAGGCCTTGTGCATCCTGAGCATGCTGATCTCGCTTCTTAAAAGTTTCTTTGCTCTCCCAGGAAGGAGACTGGCAGACAGCGCCTCGCAGGCCTGGGGCTGAGGCTGGGAGGTGCTGCCGCCGGTGGCATTGATCAACCAGGGCTTGTTCCTTGGTGATCTTTTGCACTCCTTTTCCCACTTCCTTCTGGACTCCTATGTGCTACATTTTCTTTTCACTTGCTTTTTCTAATCCTTTCCTTTTCATCTTGCTTTTGTCTAATAGAGTAGTTCCTGGGGAATGGGCTTCAAGACCCTCTGTGCTTATCAAAACCCTTCTACAAAATGCCGCAGCACTGGCGTAGGACCTATGTACATCTTCATGCATATGTTAAATCATCTCTACATGACCTATACTACCTAACACAAGGTGAATGCCAAGTAAGTAGTTGTTACGCTGTATCACTTAGGGAATAATGGTAAGAGAAAGTCTTTATGTGTTCAATACACATGTAATTTTGTTTTTGAGTATTTTACAACTGCAGTTGGTTGTATCCACAGATACAGAACTTGTGGGCCTGGGAGGTTGACTGTGTCGTTTTTTTCTCCCAGCCTCAGTCCTCACTGCCCATTGCTCTTGTCTACCAGCACCAGCCCCTCGTGGGAGGTTCTTTTTCCTCATCTATGTCCTGCATCCCTGGTGCTGTGGAGCCAGCGAATCAGCAGCCTCCCTGCACTGACTCTTGCTGACATGTTTCCTACGACCAGCAGCAGGTATCAGATAAGTAACCAGTATATTCTTCCTGATAATTAAGAGAATGTCTGCTTTTAAACCACAGGTCTGCTCTTACTGGCTTTCTGCCATCAAGCAAGTGCTTTACATTATAGATGCCAGGATCGTTGTTCAGATGAACCGATGTGATCCAGGGTACGGAGGAATTTCATACAGTGCCTGGTAGACAGCTGGTGCTCAAAAGGTAGTTCAAGTTTCTTACTCAGAAACTTGAACAGCAATTTAACACTGTTGTGACATTTGTGTTGTAATTTACAAAAGTGGCAGTTTTCAAGAGATTTGGGGGGAATCTTTCACAATTTTTCCTTCATTGTAAAAGCTACACACAAACAGAGACATTTAGATAATTAGGAATGCCTCAAACGTTAAAAGAATTCATTGCAAAACAAGCCTCCTAGGAGCTGGGGATATAGCTCAGTGGAATAAGTGCCTGCCTAGCAAGCACAGGGTCCTGAGTTCAATCCCCAGTACCGCAAAAAAAAAAAGAAGCCTCCTATTCTGGGGAGAGAATAAGCAGAAATGAGAAGCCTCGATTCTGTGACTCCTCTCTCTTGCCTTTGCCCCTCTCTGTGATGCTCCTTTTTGCCCCAGTGGTGTGGTTGCTTGAGTGGGGAGGATCTGTGCAGGGCTCAGGAATCCAAGGCAGGCACTCAGTGCGGCCTCCTAATGTGACAAATTTAGTTCCATGTTTGGCCAAGATATATTTTATTTGATGTGGAAGGACAGCTTTGTAAGTAATTGGCAGCTATTAAGAATATAGAGGGCAGTCTTTTTGTTTTGTTTTGTTTTTAAGAGATAAGAACATCAACCCTCCTATGAAAAAAAATTAACAGCATCTTCCTGTTGGTTTCTGTGCATAGCCTCAAGGCACAGTGTGTTGGCCCAAAGGCAAAAGAGGAGATTGCAGTGCAGGAAGGCTTTCTCTTCACAGAGACCCACCCAGTTGCTTGCCAAGAAAAAGAAAGGATAACCTATCAGGCTTTTAAGGCAGGACTTACCTTGCATTCTCCTCTAAAAGAGTGAGGCAAACAGGCTGTGGTGGCACATGCCTGTAATCCCACCACTCAGAAGGCTGAGGCAGGAGAATCGCGAGTTTGAGACCAGCCTGGGCTACAAAGTAAGCTCAAGGTCAGCCTGAACTGCATAGCGAGACCCTGTCTCAAAAAGCCAAAAAAAAAAAAAAAAAAAAAAAAAAGGAGTGAGGCAAGTTTAATCCTTTTATGTCTTTTGTTTGTTTTTATTGTTGTTGCTGTTTTATGAGACAGGGTCTTGCTATGCAGTTTAGGCTGACCTTGAACTCACCATGTCACCATGTAGCCCAGACTGGCCCTGACCTGGCAGCATTGTCCTGCCTCAGCCTCCTGAGTGCTGGGATCACAGGCACATGCCACCACAGCTGGCTAATCCTTTATTTCTATCACGGAGCACAGAGCAACCAAGCACTAGATCTTAACTAGACTGGGTGTATCTAAGAGCTGGTGGCACTGTTTTAGGCACTGCAAAAGCACAGTGTATTTATTGGCTTATAAAAATCATCAGTAGGAATTGATATCAGTCTATCAGTCCAGGCCGTGGTGGCACACCCTCATAATCCCAGCACTGGGAGGCTGAGGCAGCAGGATCACTATGAATTCAAGGCCAGCCTGGGCCACATTGTGAGTTCAGGACCAGCTTGGACTACACAGTGAGACCTTGTCTCAAAAGAATTAAAAAAAAAAAGAAAATTAACATGGACGTGTACTGTGGGCTGGAACGTGAAGACCTTTGGATAACAGGCCAGTAAAGCGGGAATTTATTTCTAGGCAACAGGAAACGACAGAAGGGTCCTCACTCTCATGACTTTCCCTAGGTCCTGGCACTCTCCAGGAAGATGAATTAATACTATCTCATCATTTGGGGGACGAGAGGCAATAAAGGGAGGATAGGAAGTTCAAGGCCAGCTTGAGAAATTTAGAGAGATTCCGTCTCAAAAGTAAATAAAAGGATCTGGGCTAGAGAGGTCGCTCGTTGTAAGGACCTTAGGTCACAAAGAAAAAAGTGTCCTTTCCCATCAGCTGAGCACGTGGGCCTGCGCTGCTGTGTCGGGACAGCCGTGAGGCCAGGGTCCCTACAGGGCACAGGAGGTCTGAGGGTGGGCGCTGGCCCCCGTGACTCCAAGGCCTGGGGAGGTCATCCTGTCTTTGGAGCGGGGAGGGGCCTGACGGAGAGGAAGACCTGGAGCCGCCCAGCAACAGCGATCCAAACTGGAGAAACAAAGGCAAAGAGGGGCTTCCTGTGGCCGTCATGGGCACAAGGGGGAGCGGCTGCGGCCGCCCGCTGGAGAACAGGGCCCCGGCCCGGGGGCGTGCGTCTCTCATGGTCTGGCGGCTGGCGGTCTGGGCACACGGCCCTCACTTGGCGGCCCGGCGGGCCCCGTCCCTGCTTAGTGGAGCCTGTTCTTCCTTAGCCAGCATTTTCGAGGCCTTGCTCACAGGCCCTCTGCTCAGGGAAGTGTGCCGTAGGCCTGGGGCTGAGGGAACCACCCCTTCCTTTCTTCTGTGAGATCCCAGGGGCCTGTGATGCCCACAGGACCGGGAGCCGCTCTCTTAGGTCACACCATTTCATCCATGTGGGTCTACATAGAGCCTAGGGGTACCTGGAGTCCCCCCTTCCCAGTCACTGGTCTGGTGAGGGCCTCCTGTGCCCCACCATGGCAGGAAGTGAGAGGGCAGACCGGGGCCAGCGGCAGAGAGAAGGGGCCCAACTCCTGCAAGAGCTTAGCTCTCCCACGAGAAGCATTCGTCTTTAACGATAATGGTGGCCTCTGGTGGCCCAAGTGCCTGTAAAGGCCTCCAAACCTCACAGCACCTTACATCAGGGACCAGCCTCAACATGAGTATTTTGGGGGACAAACCACCTCCAAGCCATAGCACCTCCCAAGTTCAAAATGAAACCAGAAATAAGACACAAGAAAGCCTACAGGCAGATGGAAATCCAGACCTCAGCTAAAAGAGCCAAGAGAAGGTGACTGTCGATGATAGCACTTCCCAAAGTGAACAAGCGCACTGCTCATGGCACTGTCCCTAGCTGCCCTGGGGCAGGGGCACCGAGGGGCCCCACAGGCCTCATCTCCAGCTCGCTGGGGAATGAAGTTGCTCCTCCTCTGAGAAAAAGAGGTCACATGGAGTCGGGGTGGAGGACACCAGGTACTCCTGGGAACCCTGGGAGTTGAGTGGGGATGGGCTCTGCCTGGGCCCAGTCTTGAATGATAGCCGGCTTCCTGTCTCTGAATGTCAGCTGTTCCAGCAGGAACCTGTGTTCTCTGTCCTGGGAGGGACCCCACACAGCACTTGGGTGAGTGCTGAGTGGGTGTTAAGTGGAATGGGAAGGGGACAGGACCACCTCTGTCCAGCCTGGAGACTCCTGGATACCACATTCTCTCCCCTCCAGGGTGCCCCTGTGGCCCGATGGCCTGCGGCCTGGTCTCTAACCTGCAGCTGCCCCTGCGGTCTGGCTGAGGGGGCCCTCAGCCTAGGTGTTATTACCCCTCCTTCACGATGCGCTCCTGCCTCCTAAGTAGTTGTTGAAGATGAGGCTGCGGGCCCTTTATAGAACTTGTCCTGACCCGCCTTGGCAGGGACTCAGAGCAAGGTCCAAAGGCGGAGTCACGCCCACTCCCACAGCACCAGGCGTCAGTGCGGTGCAACCACCTGAGCCACTGGGCCGTCGGGAGACCTGAAGCCAGTCAGTGCTTCCCAAGGCCCCATGCTCCTGGCCGAATGCACGAAGATGAGACCAGGGTCCTTTCCCTACCGTTTGTCTTGGCCCTGGTACTTCAGAATTCAAATGCACGTAGGCTTGACTCTCCAGGGCTGGGGTTTTGGATTCTACCTCATTCTGATTGCTAAAATACTTCCTACCGCAGGGAACTTTAGATTAAGAAGCCAATCTACCATTTTGCTGCATTTTACTTTGTATTTGTGCTGTAGCCAGAACCCAGCGCCTCCTGTGGTCCAGGCAAGTGCTGTTCCACGGAGCTGCACTCTGCCCTCGAACTCGTTTTAAAAGCCTCGAGTTTGGTGCTTAGATTGAGCACCACTTAGTGAAATACTCGGGAGGTTTAAAATAATTTAGTAGTTATATAAAATCTTTCTTGGACATGTAGGCAAGTTGAACCATAAAACCAAATTACAAGTTCAATGATATAAAATACCAAGGCGATGGTCTTCCAAACCCGGACCTGACCCCTTGTGTGCTTTTTAACATTTTTATTTATTTATTTCTTTTGTTTTAAAGAAAATAGTACCCAAAAAAGAACAATAGCAAAATACAAACAACACAAAGCAGAGCAAGGACGTTAAAAATGATACAGGGTTTCAAACCAAGTGATAGGGATTAACAGCGGTTGTTATATTACACATTGTTAATCTTCAACGAAGTTGCTCAGCTCACCAGATGTGAGAATGGAAGATTGATCAAATTGTTAAAGAGCACTGTCTTACTTTAGACAAGCTTTATGGTTTTTTTCTTTTTTCTTTTTTTTAAAGTGGTACTGGGATGAACCCAGGGCCTTCACACTGTGCTACATCCCTAGGCCGCTTTTTATTTATTTGTTTTTTTGGGACAGGATCTCCTTGAGTTGAGTTGCTATGTTGCCCGGGCTGGTCTCAAACCTGTGATCCTGCTGCTTCAGCCTCCAGACTGCTGGGCCCACAGGTGTGTTGTACAGGTGTGTGTGTGTGTGGGGGGTTCCAGCCACCACACTCAGCTCCTCCGGTACTTGGAAGCACAGCGATGAGGGAAGAGCACCCCTTCATTGGCATTATAGAGCGGAAAACACTGGCCAAGACAAGGGGCGGCTGGACCGGCGGGGCCAGCATTCTGTGTCAGATGCTCTGACAAGCACATTCTCACCTTGGTGTCTTAAAATTAGTCTGAACACTCTGGAAGCTATGCAAGCGTTGGCTATTATTATGAGTTGTGTAATTATACCTGGAATTACCTGGGGCAAAATGAGCCCCTCTGAACCTAGTTTCTCTGAGTCTTTATCTGCATCGTGGAATGACACCGCCAAACTCACAGGGTTGTCGTAGATGTGAATACAGGGATACCGAGGCTGGGCAGAAGTTATGGAGCAGCTCCCGCGCCTCAGAGAGTTTTGAGGCCAGCAATAAGCTCTTCAAACCACTGTTGGACAAGACCTCCCTGGCCTGCGGAGAGGGATCTCACTTTCCAATCTTGGCCGTGTGCTCCAGCTAATGACAGCTTGCCGGGCTGTCTCAGAGCCTTTTATCTGTCCCGCCCAGGTTTAAACACACCCTCTGACTGGGCCACACTGTTTCAGGAAGGACTTCGAGCCAAACCCACACTTGATGGCTGTGCCCCTGGGACCGCCCCTCCACACTCCACAAGGCACTCTCCTGCTGGGGAAAATGACAGGAGTGTTTCTCACTGCTTTTGTTTTCTGTTCCTGAGACCAAACATGCTTTGGGGTCTCTCATCGTAAGACTCTAGTGGCTCTGAAAGAAGTAAAGCAGCCTCCATTCGAGTGACCTGTCCTGCGGGGAAGCACTTGTATCGCCTGCAGCCTGCAGAGCTTCAGCATACCTGCGGCCTGGCCTGCAGGCCAGGCTTCCCATCCCCAGGAGGACAGGCCTTTAAGGGAGGTGGCAGGGTGAGCAGAAAGTGTCACACAGGTGGCCATGGGTCCTCCGCGTCCTGTGGGAAGGAAGTGCCAGCGGGAAACCACCCCACCTTATTTACTGCTTGGATGTTGGGTGAGAAAAGCCAGCCAGGGCCCTGGCACCAGAGAGTTCCTGGGGGCTGAAGCTGTCTCCCAGCCCCAGCACCTTTCTGTCTCCAAGGGGGCTCTCAGAGGTGTCTTGTCCCAGCCCCAAGTCCCTCTCTGCTGGCCCGGCCAGCTGAGTAAACTCAGGCTGGACCGAGTCGGTGCTGTACAGTGCTTGTTATGGGTTTGGGCCATGCACAGAAGTCCAGTACAGGGGCATGAAAATGCCCGTGTTTGGGGTGACCTGGACCTTGGTGGCAAGTGGACAACTGCTGACAACATTCGTTCCAGTTTGGAGCTGGCCTGGGTAGGCGGCTATTTCTCTCAGAGCTGCTGTTCCAGGCCACCGCTGGGGCCTGTGTTTTTGTAATCTCGTTCTGGTTTGGTCAGGACCTGACTACCTGCAGGGTATTGTCCATCTCTTTTCAGGTCTCTGGGAACTCCCAGGACTGCTGCTCAGGGGTTGTGAGAGATGCCGGGCTCCCCTGGCCGCCCCCAGCACCTGAGGAGGGGAGGCACGGGGGCCCTCCTCTGGATTGCACCAGTTCCTGTATTCCCTGGGGCAGCCCTGCTGCCCGCCCCCCGCCCCCCACGCCCATGACTGGAAACAGGACCATCCCAGGGAACTGGAGGCGTGCAGGTGTCGTGGGGGAGAAGCCGATGTCCCATGTGCACTGAAGCCTGAAGACCTCTGCCTCGGGGAGGAGAAGCCCGAGGTTGCCTGACGGGACAAGGCCCCCGAGCTTGTATGGAGGGCAACACAGGCAGAGTGCAGGACACAATGGGGGCAACCAGGCCTGTGGCAGCGAGCGTGTGGCTGGGGAGGGTTATGGGGCGCACCCAGGCAGTCCTGGCAGGGACCATGTGCGCCTCACCCTGCCTCATATCGGCCTTTCTCCCCCACCCTTCCTTCTCCAAACTTCTCTGTTTAAATGGCTTTATTTTTCATTGACAGGATAACTGTACATATTATGGGGTACGGGGTAATCTGCCTCTCCATCATCTCAACTATTATTTCCTTGTGGGGAGAATATTCACAATCCTTTCTGCTAGCTACTGCGAAAGACCAAAGCTATGACCCCACACCGTGGCTGGTTAGTTGGTTTCTGTGGAGCTGGAGATGGTGCAAACAGCCTTGGTCACGTGAGAGGATGCTCTTTCCCTGTGCCATGGCCCTACCACGATGTGGTTGCCTGCGGCCACCCTGCTTAAGATGGGGCTCCAGAGTGCCTTTGTCCTGTCTCGCTGGCACTGCACCTTTGGCTCAACTCCCGCCCTCCCCTGCCCCCCATCCTCCCCCCCTCCCCCCCATCCTCCCCAGCCTCTGGCCCCACTGCTGTTGTCTGCACTCACAGGTGGTCAGCGTTTTAAACACACCACCCAGAAGTGAGAGCATTTGGTGCTTGTCTCGCTGTGCCCAGCGGTTTCACTTAACACAGTGTTCTCCAGATGCATCCAGGGCGTCACAAACGGCAGGGCTCCCTTTCTAAAAATTAATTGCTTGAACATTGAAATAAAATTTAACTGATACATAAGAGTAGAAAGATTGTCCATATCTTCAGGCACCCCTTTTCCATGTGAGGCAGGGTAGCGTCCCTGTGCATCCACCCCACGCCTTTCCTTACCATTCACCTGTCACGGGCAGCACGCTGACCGCCTGTCCTGGCTGCTGTGAGAAATGGTGCCGT
Source organism: Dinomys branickii (assembly GCA_004027595.1). NCBI lineage: Eukaryota > Metazoa > Chordata > Mammalia > Rodentia > Dinomyidae > Dinomys > Dinomys branickii. The sequence goes on along the minus strand of PVLD010006459.1, from coordinate 60,143 downwards.
GAGTGTGGGGTGCACATACCTCTCTGAGATCCTGACTCCTCTACTTGGCACATACCCAGGGAGTGGGGTTGCTGCATTGCGGGTGGTTCTGGCTCCAGCATGTGGAGGACCCTCCGTACTCTCTTCCATAGAGGCCGCTCTAATTTACATCCTCAGGGACAGCTCGCAAGGGTGCCCGTCCTCCTTGTCCTCCTCAGCCCTTGTTGATAATATCGTCCTACAGCTGTGAGGTGGTTTCTCGCTACGCTTGACTTTGAGTTCCCTGTGATTACACATGGCGTCACCTCCCACGCTTCCCTTCCTGACGCCTCCCTGCCCAGCACCCTCCCCGGCCGCACCTCTGACTTCATTCCTCTCCTGGCAGGTGCTACCTGAGCTCTGCCCACGACATCCTGGGTGGTTCCCAGGCCAGACTGCCCCGCACACCTGCCTTTTGTTGGACTTTGCCTTTGAGCACCGTGGGCCATTCCTGCCTGGGGATGACTGTCCACCCCCTCATTGAGCTTAGTGAGTGACGGGCAGGTGTGGGGTGAATGCGCCTGGACCCAGGCCTTGCGGCTGGGCCCTGCTGATTCTAGAGCCTCCGGGCAGGCTGGAGCTGCCACCACCCACTGTAGCTGGCTCAGCGAGGCCCCCAGCCCTGCCTCCCGCAGATGGCCCCATACCTTTGTCACTATTCCCTGCGCCTCTCGAGAAGCCGGGAGCCCTCTGACCTGCCCCAGGCTCTGCTCCATGGGACCTAGCGGCTTTTCCTGAGGCGGGTCTTCTCCTCTGGCGCTCTCCCGCCTTCTCTGGAACGCGAACCTGTGGGTTCTGTTCCTCCTCCCCTCCCCCTTCGGGATCTTGCCTCCTATCAGGACCTCAGCCCTCGTAATCTGCCCGTGTGACTGCGGGAGGTGTGTGTGCGTGCACCCGCATGTGTGTGTGTGTGTGTGTGTTGCTGGGCTGGAGCCCACGGCCACACGTGTGCTAGGCAAGCGTCCTGCTGCAGCGCCACAGCCCCGGCTTTGCTGACTGCCTTGTGTTTTAGTTGGGCCTTTCTGGTACCTGCTTCATCCCCGCCTCACTCTGGCCTCATTTTCGGCTTGTGTCCAGTCAGACTACGGTCTGACACAGGTGCCCTGCTGACTCTGCAGTTTCCGTTCCTTACAGCCCAGGCAGGAAAACTTAGTCACGCTTGTCTTCTCTCTCTCTCACCCTCTGTGACTGATCTTTTGCCTAATTGTGATGATTATGAAAACATTATTTAACGTGCATTTCTCTCTCCTGTCACCAAATTAGCTTGGTTTCATTTCTGTGTCTGCGGGTTCCAGCAGCCTTCCAAATAACAGCCCTGGCTGCCTGCAGCCCCTCTTGCACAGTTGTCTTTAAGTCAAGGCCATCCTGCTGCAGCCTGGCTCTGACCGTGTGGTTTTCCGCTCAGAAGCATCCAGGAGACTCCCCTTGTCCACCAGCAGCCTCCCTGCCCATGCTGGCTGCTCAGAGCTCCAGTGCATGACCAACTGACCTGCTCTTGCTCTCATCTCTTTCTGGAGAATTCTAGAGACTAGGCCCGGGGGTTTAGGACTCCTTCAGAGCCTTGATCGTTTGAATTTGTGAGCCTAGAATAATTTGGTGTTCTTTCAGCTAGGTCCTCCTTGGATTCAACTGAGCTTTCTCATAAATCGTCTAGGTCTTCCTGCGTAATTGTCTGGATGAATGAGGTAAAGTCGTTTACTGAATTATCACCACATAAGTAACTCAGAGAGTCAATGTACTGACATTTGTCACTCTGAGTTTTCTCTTTTTTGGAGAACACATAATTCTCCCAGAAGATGGGTCATGACCATAATTGTGCTTCCCTTCAGAATGCAGAAAGAGCCGAGAGGAAATCATGAGAGGAGGAGAAGAGGAAGAAGAGGAAGAGGAAGGGGAAGGGGAAAGAGAAGGAAAAGAAAAGTAACCTTAGCCGCAAAAGGTGTCCATTTCTGTTGGCCATGAAGACTGTTGGCCACTTAGAGTGTGGGAGTGCATTTTCTGAAACACAAAGGTAGTCAAATATCTTGAGGATGAAAAGAATTGTCTTTGTGTGACTTAAATTTTTTTCTTGTAGTACCGGGAATCAAAGCCAGGGCTTTTGTATGTCAGGCCAGTGTTTCATCCGGGGGCACACTCACTCCCAGCCTCACATTTTTAACTATTCACACAATGGGCCGTTTGCTGGCTGCTGGGAGCAAGTGTTTCCAATCTCTCGTGTCCTTTTACTCACAGAGGATGTGATTATTATTTAAACTTTGATTTCTGTTTTTGCTGGAAATGAAAACTCCTAAAGAAGATCACTGAAATAAATAAAAATTCATACCAGCTTTGGAAATAAGTTGCTGGGGGCTTAACAACACAGGGTCTTAGAGAAATGTGAGTTTTTAAGAGTTTGTCATAGGAGAAAGCGCCCATTTTTATTGCCTTCCTAAGAATAACCTGTATTTATCATATTCTGCCTACTGTGGGTGCTCTAGAGCACTGTCAGCATTTTTGAGACCAGGAAGGGCTATTTCTGGCAGGCTGTACAGGTTTTAGCAGTAGTTTTCTGGTATTCCTTCTCTGGATAAGTTGGCCAGACTTGAACGCAGTTGTTTTTCATGAGGTGGGTAAGACTCCGCTCTGTGCTCAGATTGTCCTATTAACGTTTATGGCTAATTTAGATGGGCTTCAGAATTTATTCTGGTGCACTGCAGGGCTAATAAAACAGGATAGAAATGTTAATTGCTTTTATGCTTATAATCATGTCTTCCAGTGCTACCACCTGCTCTCTCTCATGTCAAGAAAAGAGATCTCTTTCCTCTGTTTAAGAAAACTGTGGTACAAATGCATATACCATGAACTGTACCACACTGGCCGCTTAAGGTGAGTGTACACATCACTCCTGCAGCGGCTGTCCTGGCCAGCCATCTCCAGACTGGTTTCACCTTGCCACACTGGGCGGGAGCCTCCCCACTAGCCAGCCCCTCCCCACTCCTCTGTCCTTAGCCCCAACAGCTAACTTGGTTTTCTGTGTCTGTAAACCTGACTACTCTAGGTACCTCATCTGAATGGAGTCATACATTTGTCCTTTTGTGTCTGGCTTAGTTTAGCACGATGGCTTTCCATTTCACCCAGGTTGCAGCATGCAGTGGAATTCCCATTCGTTTTAAGGCTGAATGATAGCCCACTGCATAGGTTACTCACACCTTGCTAATCGGTCCACCTTTGCTAGCCCATCATGGACAGTGGCTTGCTTCCACTTTTGTGCTATTGTGAAGAGTGCTGCTGTGCACATGGGTGTACAAAGCTGTTCACATTGAGGGTTTCTTTCTTTTGGAAAGGGGAGGGCAATGGGAAAAATATTGCCTTGAGTTATTGTGATGCAAAATCCCCTCAGACCCATTTTAACAGCAGATGGCAGCAGAGAGGCGCCACACGTCCTTGTAGGCTCTGGTCTGAGACAGGGCTTCCAAGAACGCCTTCACCAGTTATAATATTAAGTGGCTAAAAGGAGTCCTTGGTGAGTTATCTAGATTTTCAAAGAAACCACAAGACCACGCTAACCGCTATGCTCAGGTCTTTCCCTGGAAAATGCCTAAGATTTCATGAAGCTGCCCTTTGGGACTCACTAACAAACAAAACACCAGTCTCCTGTCCTGTGTGCCTGTGGGCTTCTGTGCACTTTGCTTCAGGTTCAGCTGGACACACACTGTCCTGCTGTGCAAAGTGATGACTGTGTACACATCTGGCACCTGCCATCTTTGAAAATGTGTTGAAGAGACTGAAATAGTGCTCAGCATATATGAAGAACTCAGTCCATGTGTTTTAAAAATGGCTAATGAAATAGCACGTGCTTACATATTTCTGTAGAACACCTGACAGAGTTGGCAAATATCTCCGTACTCCTTAGAGGAAACTTACACTGACCCTTAGCACTCCTAGCTTGCTTCGGTGGGTCAGTGAGCTGACACGAGGATGTCTCTGGTGACGTTCCTTGCTCAATATTTTTATTGGCTTACATGACCACAGGAGAGCTTGCTTGTTAAGCTAACAGGTGTCATAAAGTTGGAAGGAATTGCTAATAAACCAAAGACAGGGTTAAAAATTATCTGGATGAACCAGAAGGATGAGCCAGAACCAGTAAGATGGGATTTAACAGCAAAATGGACAGCCCTGAATGTAGGCTAGAAAGAGCTATTTGGCATGTGCTGCAAGGGAAAGCCTGTTTGGAGAGCAGGTGGGAGTGGTGGCATTTCTGAAAAACTGGCAGCAATGCACCTGTCCCTCAACAAGGAGGTGGTTAAGTAATGCAGCTCTGCCATTCTATGGGACATCACACATTTTAAAAGCACAAATAAATATTCATAGTGGCCTGGAAGATTTCCAAGGCATGAAATGATCAGAGAAAAAAATGGCACAAGAATGCAGGTCAAAAATCTTTGTGTATGCTTGTGTGTATCTGTGTGTGTGCATGTGTGTGCTGCTCAGTTTAGGGTAGGGTTACATCTGATAGCCTCACTGTAAATTGAAAAATACTATAAGTGGAAAACGTACTGAATCCACCCCACCTACTGAACACCCTGGCTTCAGTACACACACCATGAAGAAGGTGGTTCCCCTGCACCTAGAGCCACAGGGCCACCTTGGAGTTGCTGTCCATTATGCTGTCGAGCATCGAGAGGATCTGGTCAGCCGGGGAAAGATCCAAATTCAAAACTCAAAGTGCAATTTTCACCAGATGCCTGTGGCTTTTGCAACATTATAAAGTAAACAGTGGCATGGAACAGAGGCTGGAAGGACACACATCACCATGTGGACACTGAGATTCCGGGCTGGGGTAAAAGGCGACAATTTCACTTGGGCTTTGTATATGCTCTGCTGTTTAATGTGACGTGGAAATGTACTTGTGTATTAAGTCTGTAACTACCAAATCACGTTGTTTGCCTTTTCATTTTAAAATCAGCAAAGGGGAAAGGATGGTTAAAATGCTCCATGGCAAAGAGCACACCAGCAGCCCAGTCCTTGTCAGGGAAGCTTCAGGCTGCCGGGAGCTGCTGGGCCCAGCTGGCCCAGCCACGGGCCTGCAGGGCTGGAGAGCGAGGTCCGGGCTGAACTTGGACCTGTCCTTGGCAACGTGCTCATGTGGAACACAGTCCTCCTTTGGGTCCACCACACAGGGCAGGGCAAATGCTGGTGAGCAGAACAGCGGGGGCTTCGTCTTACAACTGCATGGCTCAGCCCGGTGTCGCGCTGCCCTCGCTGGCCTCGTGTCTTCCGGTCAAGCTGGACTCTGACATCCCTAAGATGCCCGCGCCTCTCTTGCTGCCTCGTTCCTTTAGGTCTCTGGACAGTGAGTCCCCAGCAGCCTATTCCTGCCTCCCTCACTCTGGCTTCCTTTCCTCTATGCGGCTCACCCACAGCAGACGGGGTCTGTGGGCTCTGCTGCTGCACACAGGCTCCGATTTTCTTCTGTGCATCGCTCCCGCTCCGGTGTCTAGCAGTGCCTGGCTCTCAGCTGATGCACAAAGATTGAGCTGAAGAAAGAATCAGGGAGGCACGCAGGACTGGAACAGAGTCACTCAGCCAAACCTGTCAATCTGGGAAAAGATGGGGTCCCTGCCGGCTCCTCCCTCAGAGGAGCTTTGTACACAAAGCCGCAAATGCACCAGAGGACCTGTAAAAGTCTGGCCCACGTCCTCTGAGTCGGCCTTTGTGCGTGACTTCCCTGAGCTGGGCCTTCCCAGCCCATCCCATGGGAAGGATCTGGACAGCCCAATCTTCCTGATGCTGCTGTGAGGGCAAAGTGAGGAAAGAGATATAAAGTGCTCTGCGACACATGTGGTGGGTGGTGGGGCCTGTGGCCAGACATGCTGAGAGCTTTGTTACAGCCCTGGTTTTTTTGAAATAGCTGTGATCGCCCTATCTTTTCTTCCCCTGCCTATCTATCTAATCTATACTCTATTTATATCTACCTGTTTATAGCTCTTTCTACCTATCTAATCATCTGTACTTGTTACGGCTTTTATTTAGGGTCCCCCACCCCCAGCCTCATGTGGTCACAGGTGGGGCTTTGTGGAGGTGGCTGGATCTAGGGTGTGTGATACTGGGATCGAGGGTGCAATGCTAGGATTGAGGGTGTGAGTGCTGCCGGCCGTGAGGGTCTGTAGCCTGGATAAGACACAAGGACAAAAGGAGGGTCATCACTTGTCACTTATTGTATAACAAAAAATACCCCCCACCCCCCAGTACATGTCAGTTTGTTAGTAGTTCCTGTTCCCGTTCCAGGTCCTGCTGCTGGTAGGAGCGGCTGTGACTGGGATGCACACTGTATAAACCAGTCCCCAACTGACAAGCCACTCTGCCTCTGTACTTCCTGCTTGCTTATCTCATATAAACCCTAGACCACCAGAGAGCAGGGCCTGATATTCTGGGAATGATCCTGATCGGTGCCCACTGATGTAAATAAATCTGCCTCCAAATTCTGGGTGTCATTTCGGTGTTTCTGCTTGCTGCTGCGTCTGGTGCATTGCCCAGGAAGACTGACCGTGCTGACCTGTTTGGTCACCAGTCGTGGCTGTCTCAAATGGAGCAAGGTTCTCTCCAGGGCCTGACGCCCTTGAGAGTTCTTGAGTCCCCTAGGAGGCCTGGAGGAGGATTCCTGGCTCCTTGTTGAAGTGGCTCACACTGGACCCCAGAGAGAGGAGGATGCAATCTGTCTGTCTGCCTGCCCGATTCCAGTAAGACCCCCAGGGACACCATAGTTAGCCTGTCTTTCAGCCCCACTCAGCTCAAGCAGAAAAAGAGCTTGAAAAAGAGCTTGGCCTTGTTAGTTAAGGCTGCCTTCCAGGGAAGGGCTTGGAAGTTTTAACCTCTGAGTGCCTGCTGAACGAATGGGATTGGAACAGACAGGGTAAGCAACAGGCTGCTCCATCTGTGCGCCAAGCCGGGGGAGCAGCGGTCTTGGTGGCTGACTGGGCCTCACCTGTGGTTCCTTGGCTATCCAAATATGGCCTGACAGAAGCCTTGCACCCTCCTTACCTAAGCTGAGCCTAAGTCCTAGAGAGGGGTGCGGCCAGGTGGGCATCTGAGTGGTCTCCCTGAGGGGCACCCACCCTTTGTCTGTTGCACCATCGTTCAAGGGTATACAGCACACATGTAGGGAGCCAGAGATGGGAATTAATTATCAAGACCCACAGTACCTCAGTACAGGAAAAGGGGGTTTTACAGAATTAAAAATGAAACCAAACTTCTCCCTGCAACTTGAAAAAAAGAAAAAGAAAAAAGAGCCCGTTCTTCCTGAGAATTCTGCCTCGGTGCCCTGTTGCCAACACCTACAATGTGTAGCTTCACGCCCCCTCCCAACTCATCTACTTGCAGCCAGTTGAACCAGTTCCAGCTGGCCATTGCCTGCATTCGGCCACAGTGGCCCTACCTCGGAACCTTCTGCTTCACGGCTACGCCTATCCTGGTCAGACGGCATCACCTAATGCACACCTGAGATGACTGTCGGCAATTCCTTCTGAGTTCCAAATTTGATTGAGAAAAAACTGGACTGTCAGCCCTGACGAGTGAGTTGCCATGGCCTTTCCAAAGGTCACCTTGCCAAGAAACACTCCAGTCTAGTGCTTCTCAAAGACATCAAAGGGGGGTAAAAAAACCCCATCAACCACTGTTACTCAGAAACCTGATAAAAGAAAAGCACTTGGTATCTATAAGAAAATCCAGCCTGATAGATGACCATACCCTCTGGCTACGAGTTGTAAGGGTTATGGGTACAAAAATAAATGCCCCCTTGTAAGACAGAGGAAAACTTGTTTTGTTTTGTTTTGTTTTTTGTACCAGGAATCAAACTTAGGACCTCGCACTTGCCAGGGAGGTGCTTGTGCCACTGAGCTATATCCCTGGCCCAACAGGGGCAAACTTGTGACTTTCCTGGTAGATGATGAAGCAGAACTCTCTGCCTTCAAAAGTCCCCTCTGTCAAAAATTTACCATCACTGGGGCACCTGGGACCCTTGCCTCTTCTGCCAGGCACAAACTTACAGCCTGAGAGGACATCTCACCAAACATGAGTTTCTGCATAAGCCAGTCCCCACACTGCTTCTGGGAAGGGACTCCTCTTCAGGTGAGAAGTGACCATCTCCTTCACACCAAGCCAGTCAGCCTCCCTCGCATTTAATCCTGCACTTTCAACTCTGATTGTTCCCTGAGAGGAAGATGCCTGTATCAGCCTGAGACAGATAACCGCAATCTTGAAGTTCTGAAAACTCTCCTCCCACAGGTATAAAGACTTGCCCCCAGGCCTGGCCATCAACATGCCTCCTCACCATGACCCCCATTGCTGTCGGATGTCATGGGAAGCACAAACAGGCACCCAGCTGCACATCAGCCTGACAGAGTTAATCACCTTGGGCTGTTGTCAGCCAGCCCCTTTTCACAAAGACCGCAGTTCTGGACTCAAAGGTTAACTGACCTGGAGTCAACTTGCCAGAGGTTCACAAACTTGTTTATTCTCTTTGGAGAAGATCACTGCACTTCTGATTGATAAGACCCAAGCTGCCTGCTGGAAAGGCATAAAAACTCTGCTACAATATCTGGCAGAAACTGGTTACAAAAAAGAAATCCTACAAACTTCTTGGAGCTGCTGGATTCCATAGAATCTGGATCCTTGAATTTACAAAAACAACAATGCTTACTCAGACTGTCAGCCCCTGGGGGTGCCCAGTGTCCTACCTGTGCAAATACTTGGATCTGGTCACTAAGGGCTGCCTCCCCCTTTACCTCCACACTGTAATAGCCACTGTCCTTCTGATCAAGAAAGCTGACAAGCTCACCCTAGATGAGACCTAACTGTCCAAGTGCCACATGCTGTCCTGGACCTTTTGAATAACTGTACACCACTACTGATGCTGAGTACACCCTGTTTACAAATGAAAGTAGCTCTGTTAGAAATGAAGTGGGACAGACGAAGTATACTGTGGCCGCCTGGGACAAAGCTATTTTGGACAAAGCTCTCCTGCTACTGCTTCCTGTTGCTGTTTGGAAACTTGCCTCTGACACCGACCCTGTGCTCCTTAGCCCCCTCTGGGGGATTGGACTGACTGAAATATAAACCCCAGCCGTCAGACCTGCCCCTACTGTATGCTCTGCAAACTCCAGCTGCTGGCACCCATACCTCTGAAGCCAGCACAGGCTTCAGTGTCCGTATCACTGGCCCTGACCTCCCATTCCCTACTTATGCTGAGAAGACATTAGTTTCAGAAATTGAGCCTTAGATCTGCTGAAAAAATTTTCTGGACCAGATAGTTCACTCTGAAGAGATGATGCACTCAAAGTCCTGCTCTGGTCACTCTGGATGCTCACCCGTGTGCACACAGCTAAAGCCTGAGGACACAGCTCACAGGACTGCTGTATAACTCCTCCCCTTGGTTTTGGTGTCTTTTCAGGCTCCTTACCCCAGCCCTTGCTTCCCCACCCTCCCCTGGCTGTGCTTTTTGCCTTAAACTCTATATAGACAGTTGCCCTAAGAGAATAGGCCTACATTATATCTCTTCCTAAAAACTACTTAGGGGAAATCTCTGTAACGAGACAATCTTGAGGAGCTTGGCTGGGGCCCATCCTAGGATCACTGACAGCCCTAATGTTACTGCTTCTACTTGGGCCTTGTCTCAGAAGATCACATGTCACATGCTGAGCAAGGCTTTGCCAGAGAAGCTAACACAAGGGGGCAATGTAACAGAAAATTCTGCCCCGGCCAATAGACTTCAGCTTCTTAGCTGCCCAGGTCCCCAGGTTCCTGCTTCAGCTGCTTCATCCCTTAAAAATGGCTGGTCGCTGTGCTGCACATTGTACAAACCAATCCCAAACTGACAAGCCACTCTACCTCTGTACTTCCTGCTTGCTTATCCCATATAAGCCCTAGACCACCAGAGATCAGGACCTGATATTCTGGGAATGATCCTGGTTGGTGCCCTTGGACATGAATAAATCTGCCTCCAAATCCCAGGTGTTGTTTTGGTGTTTCCATTTGCCATTGCAGTTGCTTACTGCTTGGATGTTTTTGCTGCCTTCTGCCCGCTATGAACTGTTTCTCCCCTGTGGTGCCCCTCTGCCATGCCACCCTGCCTTGGAGCTGGCTGATTATGGACTGAAACTTCTATAAACTGTGAGCTGAAATACACCTTTCCTTCTTTAACTTTGGGTCTCAGGTATTTTGTCTCAACAAAAAGAAGAAGTCAGATGGTGCTGGAGATTAAATCCAGAGCCTGTGCATTAAGCTACAGCCCCTGTTCTTTTTTAGTTGTTTTTCAGTTTTGAGATGGGTTGCACTAAATCACTAAATTGCCCAGGCTGAGCTTGAATTTGTGACCCTTCTGCTTCAGCCCCACAAAGTGCTAGGATTACAAGTGTTTGCCACCACACCCACCTTTGCTGCTGTGTGTGTCCACTCAGTCTTCCCCTCACTAATGTGGCCTGTCCTTCCTGCACCTCTGTCATATTGATTTCAGACTTTGTGTGAACATGCACAGTTTTTCAAGCTTCAAGCAAGTCAAGCTTCGTTGGAGTCATTCCTAAAATATCATCCCTCAGCTCTCCAGCCTCGGGCCTGTGCTTGGGGCGGGGGGAGACAGATGATAACAATATCTTAGTGTTCTCCTTCAGTGAACTCAGATTGCTGCCAACCTCGGGAAGGATCCAGGAGGCCCATTTAACAGGAGGAAACCAAGGGCAGGTAATCGAGTAAGCTCCCATTGGCACACTTTGACCCTCTCAGCTCTTGCTCCCTGGGGTGTCACTTGGTCAGGGATGGTGAGCAGGACTTGCTCAGGCTCTGGATGCCCGTAGAACCTCCACTGGCCCTCTGAGTGGACCTGACCCCTCACTCCTGGCCACTTGCTTGCCCAGCTTTTCATAGGTGCATGGAATTGTTTGACATGTGTTTCGCAGCTTGACAATGAATGTCATGCAGGTACCACTGGTAGTGGATCTGTGTCCACTGCTCTTGAACTAGAAAGGTCCCACATTCTGAGCATGTAGCTGGATGGAGACTTTCTGAGCAGGTCTTTTCTGCCTTCTTACAAATTACGAATCTGTGACTCAAAGTACAGATTCTGGATTATAATTTTCAGGATTCAAACTTTAGTTTTCAGGCAAATGGCTAGAACTTTCCACCAGTTCTATAAAGTAGTTGGTAGTAGTCTACAATTATTTTGGCCTTGTCTTTTAATATCTTGAGAATAATAATGTGTGTAATTTATAGGGCTGCACCTAGCTACTTAAAAACTTGTGAGCTGTTTTAACAGGCTATGTATGTGCAGGGCACCTTGGAAAGTAGGTAAAGACAATTTGCTCCTTTTCTATTATGCGGGTGAAAGTGGGCTTTTTTGTTTTATCCTCTTAAATTCATTTAAAAAGTGATATGCTCCATAAAAATACTCACAATTATTCATGTGTAAAATACTTTGACATGTTTGGTCAGAGGGCCTGTATCTGAAGGGCCATGGGTGCTGGCAACTGTCTCAGGGCAGCAGTGTGCACACAGTTCTTGCACAGAGATGGGCTAAGCTGGCCGGTTTTCTCTCCATGGAAATGGACACCAAGGAGAACAGAATGGTTACAGAAAACCAGCTTTGGTTACAGACTAATAGAAAATCCCACAGAAAGGACATATTATAGGATTGTTCTCAAGCCTCTCCCAATACTTACCATGAACGAAATTTTAATATTTTTATTTTAAAATATAGAACATTTTAAAATGTCAGTTTCTGCTTTTCACCAGGACCCAAACTGATCATATGACCTCCACTTAGCATGCCCCAGGACGCATTTCCAAACTGCACACCATGCAGTTCTTAGAGTGCTGTTTGTCAGAACTTGCTAGTGATGGCATAGGGTTGGGCATAAATGATCTCTCCCCCTCTATTTTCTACCAGTTCTTCTGTTAACAGAAGCTTTTCTCTAACTGGGATAGAAGAATCCCCAAATGGTGGGTGGTAACCTGTTAACACACCTGTGGGTGTGATGAGATACAGAATAAGAACACACAAGCATATTCATAGATGAAATTAAAATTTGATGTTCTATCAAAAGCTATTGGATTTTAAGAAATTATCTTTTAATATGTTAAATGATACTTGAGATTCTGCAAAAATTATGTTAGTTGCAAGAATGCAATTAATGCTGTTATTTACACAGAATGGTTTTGTGATGCTGTTCTTGGCAACAGAAAATGCTTCCCCTTACGTAAGTATGTTGGGTACCATGTTTTGGAAAATATGTCAAGAATAATAGTAATATTAGAGCTTAAGTTGTCCTATAGAGCTGCTACATATTGACCTAAAAACCCTATTTCTACTTTTCTCAGATGTCCATTATATTTTCACATGAAAACTGGAAGCTGAAAAATGAAACAAACTTTTAAAGTAGAAAAAACTCATTTTTAATCACCAGAATTTAGAATCTTTTTCCTTTTTCACTGAAAGTAGTAAATCCTCCCACCCCACCCCCTTTTGTTCTGCACCATTAAACTGTACCAGGGCAGGAACATCCCCAAGCAACCTCTTCACATCCCATTCCTCCCAATCTGGGCACCATGTCCCACAGCGCTGGGGAGGGCAAACACTAGAAAGGAGGAGGGTGTGGCACGGGGTCACCTCAGTGCAGGCTGCAGTTGGTGGTAAATACAGTCTGTATTTCTGATATAAAACTACACTTATAGTTTTGAAATGAAAGCATTTGCTCTCCTAAGCTGTCATGAGGAACTTCTAGTTTGTCTCACTTGAGAGCAGCTCCGAGCATGTGTGCAATACATCGTGGTTATTAACACAGCCACTCTACAAATCGCTCACAGCGAGAAGGTCATCTTTTAGATTAAGTTAGAGCTCTCATTATGTACCATTTATACATCATCATCTGAGACTGACACAGGGAGAGTGTATAATGGCTTTCAGAACATCAAAGGACCCTGTCTTACTTTAAAGTTTTCGTTTTAAAAAAACACAGCAGTGATTGAAGTATTAGGTAACTTTGTCCATTGCTACAGATTACGACTTCTAAAGTAAATAAAAGAACCATGATTCTCTGTGTTTACCTATAACTGGGGGAACCTGCAGAGTGTGTCTAAGGGGGACACTGGAGCATTCTTGACATTTTCTAGAGGACTGGGCCTGTACATCTTATCCTCAGAGAAACAGAAACAAATGATGCTAGGCTTGTTTTCAGATATGAAAGTATCTTACACCAATAACCCCTACCAGCTCAGGTCTCACTGGAACTAACTTTAGTTAAAATTAACACAGTCATAGATGTAGCCTTTGCTCTGGGGCCTTGGGAGCAAGGAGCCCCATTGCAGGTGCTGGGGTTCACGGAAGGCCTGGGGGTTCCAGTAGTTGAATTTAAAATGGGCATCTTTGTCTTGGCAAATGCTGGTGACTGATCCTTGACAGCTAAGCACAGGTTGCTTCATCCTTTTATGCAATCTTTTATCTACAGCTGAGCAATACTAAACTGGTTTTTTGGACTTTCTGGAACAATATCTAATGACCAAATAACACAATTCTGCCACGTTTAACAAGATGCAAATGCCGGACACAGCAATCATGAACACAGTGAAGACAGTCTTTTCCGTGGGCCTGGAAATAAAGCAGTCCACTGTATTGGGACAAGGCCAAGCATTACACTTCACCAGGCGCTGCATGAAGAAGCCATTGTACATGATGTAAAAGACATACATGAAGGCGCCTTCAAAGATGACCCGGAAGAAGACACTGGTGGTGTAGGTCCACCACAGGGACCCTTCTATGCGGACCTTCTCATTTTTGATCTCCTCAATGTCCTTAAATTCACTCTTCATTTCCCCCTTAATGAACTTCCTTTTCTTCTCGTGTCTCCGGTAGGCGACATGCATGGCCACCAGGAGTGCCGGCGTGGACACGAAGATCAGCTGCAGGGCCCACAGGCGGATGTGAGAGATGGGGAAATAGTGGTCATAGCAAACATTTTTGCAGCCGGGCTGGAGGGTGTTGCAGGTGAAATCAGACTGCTCATCTCCCCACACCTCCTTAGTGGCCACCACCAGGATCATGACTCGAAAGATGAAAAGCACTGTGAGCCAGATTTTCCCAATACTGGTGGAGTATTTGTTGACTCCCCCCAGGATAGTATGGAGTGCACCCCAATCCATCCTGTCTGCTGGGTGGTCAGTACTGGAAAAGACAATGAACACAACACAGCAGTCATTAGTCTGGACAGAACCCAGGTGAGCTCTCTATGTTTAGGTAAGAAAGAACTCTTCAGTCCCTTCCTGGCTCTTACACAACCTCCCCACAGAACTTCAAAACAGTAGTAAGTGATTTATTTACTTTGCTGAAATTTATGGGAAGTTTCAGAAATAGTGTTGAAAGATACTGACACAATCATGTAAGGCCAAAAATATTTGCAGTTTTTTCTTTTTATTCAATTGTACTGTGAATCTCTTAAGGAAAATAACTAAATTGGGTTTCTGAGGCAGTTCATATTTGACCTGGAAATACTGTTTTTTGTCTTTTTGAGACAGGGTCTGGCTATGTAGTTTGGTCTGGCCTTGAGCTTACTTTGTGGCCCAGGCTGGTCTTGAACTTGCAGTGATCCTTCTGCCTCAGCCTCCCGAGGGCTGGGGTTACAGGCATGCACCACCATGCCTGGCTAGACCTGGAAATGTTTTAAAGTTAACTGTAAGAAAGGATCTGCTGAAAGTTCTAATAAAGGTACTTTAAATTGAGTATAAAAATGTTGTTCCAGGTCAACTTTTAAAAGCAAAATTTGGAATTATTGGAAGCTATTCTATTGGTAAACAAGATACTGTTTAAGTTGTACAATCAGCTAATAAAATGTTTGTTTAGTTTGAGCATTAAAAAAGCAACACAGTTTGCCATAGGTTTAAGCGTATAGCTCCCGAACCATCCAGAATAGGTTTCCCTGTGTTCTCTAATAAGCAGCACCTTGTTCGCCTGAGTAAAACTGGGGTATGGGGCTCTGCCGAAGTCAAGCACTTGTTAGCTTAAAAGCACACATGAGCTCTGACAGCCCACCGAGTCCCACACTCACCCCAGTGGGCATTCTCAGAGCCTCGGTCCCTGCCAGCCAAGCTCCACCACTGCTGCGGCTCAGAACCAAGTCCTGCCCCAGCCAGTGGCCTGTGTCTCATCCAGGACAGGAACTGTCCCCACTGAGTCACAGCCACACCCTGTCACAGTCGGCCCCTCTCCTAAAAGGATTCCACACCCCCCAGGTCCTGGTGAATCACACGTGACCCACTCCTGAGGTGCAATGAATCCTCTCTTACTTAAGAGCGTCCTGCTCTCCTCACTTCAGGCAAGTCTCTCCTCAGTTCCCCACTGAGCCGAGGTAGGCTCAGAGTGAGTGCTCTTATTACCAGTTACTAAAGCCACGGGAGGTCGACCGTGGTCTGAGGAAGCAGGAGGGCCAGGCGCAGGAAAGTCAGGTCAGACCGAAATGTCCTGGTGAACATGCATCCCTACTCAATAGCTTGAAAAATGAAAAGCACCGCTGGAAACAAGAGCGGGCTTGCTCCGGTTCAGAACTGACCCACTTGCTCCAGAGAAAAGTCTCATCGTTCAGTCTAGTGCTGTCCCCAACAGCAAACCCATTGCAGAAAGCAAGCATTCAGGCTTTAACAAAACCATCTCACAGAACTGGACCTGCAGCGACGGGCACTTGCTAAATGAAAAACGGTACAAGCGCAGAAATAAAGAGCTGTGCATCTGGCCGGGGAGTGCGGGGCTTGCGTGACGCCTCTGGTCCCTCTGTAGCATCCAACACCTCCCCAGGCCATTCCTGCCACCAACAGTTTTGAAAACTGTGGTCTCAAGAAACCCCTATTTCGCTGTGTTTGAAAGCCTGAGGTGCAGCTCTGTCTTCTGGGTCCGCTCTCGGATGGCCTTGAACTGGGCTCAAGCATCGTCCTGCCCTGCCGCCTCAGCGAGTGGGAGCCATCACACCCTACCCGCACCTGTTTCAGAGGTCCTCTAGGGAAGAGGAGTAAGTTAAAACCTGACCCTCAGCGGGACGGGAGTAAGAGGCTCAGACCGCTCGGCGAGCAGGGTGCGATTGTTCTCAGCATTTAGATGAGCGAGGAGCGGCTCCCCTGGCCTCCTGACCCTGGGCCGGCACACGCAGCTGCTCACCTGGCCCAGTCCCCTCTGCCACCCCTGGAGCACCGCCAGAGCGACGGGGAGCTGCCTGAACCTTTGGGGAAGGCACCCGGTAAGCCCCTGGGTCCAGGGCAGGAAAAGGGGTTCTTTACCCATTAGCTTCGCACCCTCCCCCTGCGGTGGTCCCCGCCGCTCCCTGGGCACCAGAGATCTAAGGTGGACTCAGGGCGAATGAGCTGCGCTGCTCGGCCAGGCAGCCCGGGCGAGGGGTCCTCAGCCGGCTCTCGGGAGCTGCAGAGCGCGGGCCCCGCCTCCCGACCGGCGAGGCCAGAACGAGCTGTCCCGGGCTGCTCGGCGCGGAGCAGCACAGCGGCCCCCGGCCCGGCCTGGCCTGGCTCGGGCCGGGGGCCGGGGTCCCCCCGCGGGGCCGCGTCGCCCCGACCTCACTCAGCGCCTTTCTCCGAAGGGCGGCGCGGAGAGGTAAAGGTCAGACTCCTCCCGCAGGCTTCCTGCTGAACTTTCGGTTAATTTAAAACTTCTGGTGGCGGCACAGCAGCCTCCAGGCCACCGGGCAGTGCCCCACGGAACGTCCGGCCGCGGCCCAGTCCCGCCCGGGCACTCCCGCCCGCGGCCCGCTCCCGCCCCTGAGCCCGCGGCGCCGTCCCCGCCGGTTCCAGCTGCTGCCGGGCGCGGAGCTGCGGCCTCACCTTCCTCGCGTTCGGGGCTCCGCCGGGCCGGGCCGGGGCGCTGCGCTCGCTGCCGCCGGCGCGACTGGAGGGGGCGCTGCGAGCGACACCTGTGCTGCCGCGCGCCTTTTAACCGCGCCTGAGCCCGCCTCTCCCCGCGGAGGCCGGTCGGGGCGGCCCCGGCTGCTGCGCCGCCCCCGGCGCCGCCTCCCGCCCGCTCTGCGCCCCGCGCCCTCGCCCGCGCCCCGCCGGCCCCCGCCCGCGCCCCGCGCCCCGCCGGCCCCCGCCCGCGCCCCGCCGGCCCCCGCGGGGCGGAACCGGCAGGCTGCGCGGCCTCCTAGTGCGACTTTGCGGCGGCCGGCCGGAGGCTCCTGCGCACGCCGGCGCACGGGGAGCCGCTGCGCCCCAGCACTGGCCGCGGCCCGGCCTGCAGCTCCCCGAATTCCCGATGGAGTTCGATAGCGCGGGCAGTGCGCCCCGCCAGCAGCCGGGCCGCGGCGGCCACAGGCCGCGCCACCCGCCGGACTCGCGACCAGCGCGTAGGGCAGCGTCGGGGCCGCCCGCGCCTTCCCAGCTTCGCGAGGCCCCGGCGCGCCGCCGTGCCGCGTCCGCGGGGCGGGCGGCCCCGAAGCGCAGCCGCGCGGGACGTGGGGCCGGCCTCGTGCCGCGCGCCGTGGGCCGGCGAAGCGCGGACGCAGTGCCCGGGCCGGGACGCAGAGCCGGGCGCTCCGTCGTGCCGTAGACCGTGCTGCGCTGCCCTCGCTACGCCCGGAGTCTCGGCCCGAGGGGGAGCGGCCGCCCGGGAGAGAGGGGCCTGCCCGGGCCGGGAGAGCCGACCCGGCCGCGCAGCCACGCGCACAGCGGGCGGCCCGGGCCCAGCGCACCTGCGCGCAGGCGGGGGCCGCCGTGGGGCTCGGTGGGCTCCCGCGCGGCTTCTGGGGCGGTGCTGTTTAGGGGTCTGCCGGACTTCTGGTCGGGTTAGAGTGCGGGAAGGTAGTGCAGGAAGCTGGCAGATGGAGCTGGTTTGGAAGTTAAATATTGACTCAGTTTCCCCTGAGCATTCCCATCTTAGGGTTTAGCGCCCTTGTTGCGATCCGTCATAGGTTCAACTTTTCCTCGTGTTTCTTGGTTCTGGGGGATTTGTGTAACGACTGCACGTTGTTGGCTAATTATCACGCCACTTGGTAATTTCAGGATTCATAGTTAGAACTACAGCTCGGAAGTCTTAAATTCAGCATTTGGTTTTATTCTGTTTTGTGTGATTTCTGTTGTCTTTCTCTGCGTTGCTGTATTTTTTCCAACTGGAGTAGGGCAGGAAGATACACAGATACAGATACAGATATAGATATTACGGCACAGGGGGAAAGGAAGAGAGGAGAGGCAAGTCCAGATTTGGATATTGGAAATTTCCTCCAGAGAAGCTGAGACAAGTACCCAATGAGCCGATCACACCACAAATTAAAGTTTCACTTGAAATAAATCTCAATAATTTTCTAAATAGTAACTTCATACTGCTGCATTTTTTCTGTTAAAAGCATTTTTTTGGCAAGTGTAAGCATTAGGAATAAACCTTATTTTCTTGCCGTTTTCACACGTTTTAGTCTTTTGACATCCTGGCCCCAGAGAAGTCCAGACCCAATCTGTCTCCCCTACAGTACAGGGCAAGGCAGTGGCCACTCAGAGCACACCAGCTGCTGCCTGGCTCGCCCGTTCGTTGACCTGCAGGGGTTACCCAGAGGGAGACAGACTGACTTGGCTCTAAGCAAAACACCTTGGCTTCTCCTAGGTTGACCTGAATGAAGCTAAAAGAATAAATAATGGCCAAGGAAGAGCAGGGACTCGGGGAGCAACTACAGATGATGAAGAGATGGGTCTCTGGGTCGGAGACGCTTGTGAGTGCTGCTTTTATTTTCGTTTCATACCTAGTCGATAATTCAAGGTGGTTGTAACTAAGCTGAACTTTTATGCAAATATTTCAAATGACGCACTTACGAGGTTATAACGTGAAAATGCTTATATTTAAAGCTATTTGATATTTCAATTTAATGGTTGTTTTATAAATAAACCAAAAAGGAAAGAACTGGTTATCGTGCAAGATACCAGGGCAAGATAAATCATGGTGCTTGACATTTTGATGAATGCTTACCAGTTGCCTGCTGGGACAACCTCTAGAATTCCCCTTGGGAGGGTGCTCTGCCTACACATTAAAGGTGTCTTAGTTACATTTCTGACTCACAAGTCCTGTGTAAGTGATGGCAGAAAACGTTGCAAGACAGAGCCCCCGACTTAGCCCTTGGGAATGTGAGGGAGGGCAAGCCAGAGCCATTGTCTCGGCTCTTCAAGGGCCCCCAGCGGTTGGGGCACACCCTCTTTCTGACTCTGCTGTTGAAACAGTAATCATATTAATTAACAGCTGGCAAAAAGATTCACCCCTGCCCAAAATAGCAGTTGGAAACTGAAGAGACTCTGGCAACCGCAGGTAATGAATAAGAGCCTGCATATGACCCTGTAACTTCAGTGCAGGGCAACTCAGCTGTGATCCTTTTTATTTTCTTGTGAGTGATTATTAAAGGGAACAATTTCTGGCTACATCGCTGAATCACACTCGCACTATGTTTTTGAAAACTTTATGTCAGATCACTTCAGGGGAAAACAGTCAATTGTTTTCTTCAAAGGGAAAAGTATTTCAGAGTTCATAAATTTGATTGTTCTTCATTTTCAGGTTAAAGACATTGCATATAAAATGCCGACCTTTAAGTCGGGACAAAGAGCTGTACCTTTGTGTTTCTCACCCTGTTCTTATTTTCACACATATTACAGGGAAAGGAAAGTTGCTGCATATGTCTCAGTTTTAAGGCAGCAATAAATTGTCATTCTCCTTGACTTTGTTGGATGAGCACAGGCTCTCACTTGAAAATGTGTACGCGTAGCTCTTTTATGATTCTTTAAGTAGCCTGGAGAAATTACAAAGATACTTCTAAATATATTTGCACTGAAAGTACAAATCAGAAATGAATTCATGTTGACTTGTTGGAAAAGTTTACCTATGTGGAACATAAAAACTAAATTCTATAACCTTGTTAACACTGAAATCCTGCATCATTCACAAAGAAGCAAAGATTTCTGCATTCTAATCTGTGTCACAACGGCATTCTGTATCATCTTGAGTTTTGGAACAAGTTTGGGTAAAAGATCAAAGGCTGCTGTTGGAAAAAATATAGTCATGCTGTCTGACAAAGGACATTTGTGTCTCACGTTACATTACATCTGATGGATGGCAGCAGCTTTGCGTGCAATGCTAGTGCAGAATGCCCCAAATTCAACATTTTTGTTTTCTGGGGACCAGTCATTATGAGGTCAGTTTTGCTCCTGAGGTCGCCATGGGGAGATGGCGTTCCGTAACTTGCAAAAGCCCCTTTGGAGGACAGGATAGGAAGTGTTTGGGCTTAGCATCCAGAATCCAATTTCAGTGTTGGCTGTTCATGGAAACTTGCCCTTGAACTGTTTGAGGGAGATTTCCAGTTCTGATTTAATCTCAGAAAACAAAACCCGAAATGTCTGGGGGAGGGGCCGCGAGGACGAGCGCCTGTAATACCCAGAGCGCTCAGTAGATGGCGCTGGGAGGACTTGCGGGACGCTCCGCGCCTGTGCTCTGATGAGTGAGCCTTCTCCTAGCCTTGCGCTGCTGGTCCTGCCCCACCTGTGGGCTGGGAAATTTCTTTTCTTTTCTCATTTGTTTTTGTCTTTTTGAGACAAGGTCTCGCTCTGCAATTCAGGTGGCCTTGAGCTCACTTTGTAGCCCAGGCTGGTCTGGAACTTGCAACGATCCTCTTGCCTCAGCCTCCCAAGTGCTGGGATTACAGGTGTGCTCTATCATGCTTGGCTAAAAGTTTGATGTTTTTTCCACCGATGTTGTTGCCTTCGTATGGGGGCACCCTAGAGGCTGTCGTGTATCGCAGAAAACTCACTGCACTGTGGTCCTTAGAGAAGAAATTGAAGACGCATGTGCAGCAGTCTCCATGACCACGGTTACTCATGGAGCAGTTACCATACTAATAAATGCTGAAGCAAGTGGCCCCCACTCTGAGTTCCTCTCGTAACTGTAGAGGACAAAGGTAATTTGTATTAATCCATGATGTCTCAATAAATTGAGTATTAAAATATTTATACAAGTTTTTCTTTTCCCGAAGTGTGTGTACATTTTTTGGTGGACTCTATATGCTACATATAAACACACACACACACACACACACACACACACACACACACACGACTGAGGTGGTAGTGCAGTGGTATAACACTTGACTATTTATATATAAAATGGAGTGACAACTTGTGCTAATTTTTATTTGTACCTTCTGAATTCCTATGAACAGATGTTCCTTGACTTACAATGGCTTGACTTAGGTTTTTGGCTTTTTGAGGTGAGAAAGCAATCATAAAGAGCATAGTTCACAGTAGGATCTCCAGAATTATTCACAATAAGATTGCCGGACATTTAAAATGGTTAGAGGATCACTGCATCAAGAAGATGTCATTTCTAAATACGTACCCACTAAGTAACAGAGCTTCAAAGAAAATGAGGCAAAACTGAAAGCACCACGGGGAAATGGCAAACCCATACTCATAGTTATCATAACTGATAGAAAACTTACGCAAAAGTCGGTGGGATATGGAAGATCTAACGAACAACCTCAACTGGCTGGACCTCACATTTACAGAAGAGTGTGCAGCAGCTACACAACGTGCAGGCTCTTCAAGTGGGTGGAAAATGTCTGCTGGATCGTAACACAAGGGTTGATGAACTCCAAAGGGTAGAGAGACACACAGAATTTCTATTTAAAGAATTAAGTTTTAACTTGCGGAATTGAATCAGGTATTTGTATAATGAGAAATTGCCAAGTATTTGGAAATCAAACAAACAACCCATGGGTAAAAGAAGGGGTTGTAAGAGAAATTTAAAATATTTAAATGATTGAAAATAAAATAACAATTATCAAAATTTTGAGGGTGCACTTGAAACAGTGCTGAGAGAATATTTTGCTTTAAATGCATACATTTGGGCTGGGGATATAGCTCAGTGGAATAAGCGCCTGCTTAGCAAGTGCAGGGTCCTGAGTTTGATCCCCAGTACCGCCAAAAAAAAAAAAAAAAAAATGCATACATTTAAAAAGAAGAGGCCAGGGATGTGGTTCAGTGGCACAGTGCCTGCCTGGTAAGTGACAGGTTGTGAGTTCAATTCCAAGTACCAACCCCCCCCCGCCAAAAAAAACAGTTCTATGCTCCAGTTGGGCATGGTGGTGCACACCAGCCCTTGGGAGGCTGAGGCAGGAGGATTATTGGAGTTTGAGGCCAGCCTGGGCTACAAAGTGAGCTCAAGACCAGCGTGAACTGCATAGTGAGACCCTGTTTCAAAAAGACAAAATAAATAAATAAATAAAATAAAAAATTAAAAGAAGAAAGATTTAAAATTGGTTATGTACATTTGCACCTTAAGAAGTTTGAAATTTAAAAAATTGAAACAAAGAACCAATGAAACTCAAAGACTAGAAATGTAATAAGAAGGAAATAACACAGGAGATAGTGAGTTAAAAATAAGTAATAGAGAAAATCAACAAATCCAAAATTTAGCTTTGAATATATTAATAAAATAAAAGTAATGAACCCCTGGTCTTAGCCTGGGCTGCCACAACAAAGTACTATCAACTGGGTGGATTAAACATGGGAGGTGTATTTTTTCGCTGTTCTGGAGAAAAGGAATCCCAGAGGAGTGGGGCGCCAGCATGGTCAGGTTCCCAGGACTCTCTCTGCTTGCTGGTGCGAACCTCCTTGCCACGTCCTCACATGGTAAAGAAAGTGGAGAACAAACTCTTCTCACGAGGCGCTGACCTTTCCCTGAGCACAACCCCGTCACCACAGCACCTCTGATCAGAGCCATGGAGCTGTGTTCAGAGGGACCCTCTGTCTCATCACACCCATCTGCCCGGACCATTCCTTGCCAGACCAACCAAGAAAAGAGAAAAAACGCCAGTCACCACTGTCCAGAATAAAAGAGAGGAAATCATTGTAAATATGACAGATATTTAAAAAGCTAATAATGAAACATTAGGAACAGTACTGCATAAATAAATTCAATAATTTGATTGAAGTGGGCAAATCCAAATTTCTTAAAAAACATTAATTATCAAGATGGACACAGAAATAGAAACTAGATCATTAAGAAGACAATTTGTAATGAAAAATCTTTCCTACACACACACAGAGAAACAAAGGAATAACGAACTCTGGGTCCCACGTGGCTTTGCTGGTGAGCTTTACTGACATTTAAGTAATAAGTAATACCAAGAAAACTCTAGTCATTAGCCTCATAGTGTGTGATTTTTTACACATGCAGGTCTTTCTGCAGGACACTGTCAGCTGGATTTGTTTTAGTACTGGGAGTCAAACTCAGGACCTTGTACTTGCCAGGCAGAAGCTGTGCCACTGAGCTGTATCCCCAGCCCCCCAAGCTGAATTTGCTGGATCAAAAGTAAGTGCATTTGTAATTTTAATAGATGTTGCCAAATTGTCTTCCATGGGGCCTGAAACAATTCACATTTCTGCCCACAACAAGAATGCCTGTTTCTCTGCAATTTTGCCAGCAGGTTTATAGTTGTTTTAAAAATTTATAAACGTTTTCACCGGTAGTTCTGAAGCATGTTTTTTTTTTTTTTTTTTTTTTGAAGCATGTTGATGGGAAACGAGTGATAGAGGATTTTTCTCACTAGTCCTTTTACTTTCAGAAAATATGTGTATCCTTTTTACTTCTCTGTGTCCTCGATTTTTCCCCTGTTAACTATGGGCCCAGCAATTACAGGGAAGATGGCATGGTGAGATGGATGTCCGGTGTCCAGGAAAGAAGTACTTGGGGGAAGTTTTGTGACACCCATTTGGAGTTGTGCACTGATCTCTCCCCAGAAGATGTTTCATGAAACCTTTTAATAAGCAGAAAAGTAGATAGTATCGAGGTTTGTTTCACTTATGGAAATACTAAGTAGAAGTAATGTGGAAGGGAGACAAAGATGTGTGACTGTACCCTGGTGTCTGTAGGTGTTAGGTCCCGGGACCCACTTCTAGTGCCAAAATCCAAGGATAGTCAGTCCCTCATATAAAACGGTGTGGTATTTTCACAAAACCTGCACAGATCTCCCTGTAAATATCCATCATCTCTAGGGGACCGGGGGCACCTAACTCAGTGTAAATGCTATGTAAGTAATTATTGTACCATGCTGCTTAGACAATCACGACAAGAAAAATGTGCGCACATGTTTAGAACAGACACGACCATCAAAGATGTAATGCCACAGGACGAGACACCAGGCAAATAGTGCTCAAATATCACGCTGAGAAGAGACTGGCGGGCAATCTGGGCCGTGCAGGGTTCCACACCATCACCTCATTCACATGGTTTCAGCATAGTGCTTGGCATGCTTTTTGGAACTTTCTGGAATTTTTTCCAAATTAAAACAATTAATTTGCTCTTAAGAGAAATTTTCTTTGTACTAGAACACTAAACACTATTTCACTATTGTCTTTTATTTGTATGTTTAGAGTTTTTTAAAAGATAAAAATGAAAACATATTAACAGGATATTTACAAAATAATACAAAAACAATACAAGCAATATAGAATTTCAGATAGGTGTTAGGAAATTAACAATGGTGGTTCTATTACATATTGATATCTTCAAATTGGTTACTCAGATAAGCAAATATAGGCATGTAAGATTGATCAAACAATTAAACATTAACTGTTCCTTTCAATAAAGTAATAGAAATCAGCAATACAGTTATCTTAGCTATCCTGTATATACATATGTACATATTTTCCCTTCTTTCTTTCTTTCTTTCTTTTCTATTTTCCCTCATCACAGTTGTTCTTTCCTTTTGAGCAGTTTGTTTCCCTTTCACAATTTCTATTGTACCTTTTAGATTTTATTCACTTTTTCAGGTTCTTACACTAGTGAGACAATATGGAGTTTAAATGTGTAAGTCTGATTTATTTTACTCATGAGTATGGTCTCTAGTTGTGACCATTTACATGTAAAAGTCCTGAGTTTAGCTTTCTTTATAGCTGAGTAATATTCCATTATATAAAAATACCACAACTTTTTATCCATTCCTCAGTTGATGGACATTTGGGTTGTTTCCAAGATTTTGCTATTACAAATTGGGCTACTATAAACATGGGTGAACATATATCACTGTGATATGGTGTGTTCAGTTCTTCTGGAAAAATACCCAAGAGGGAAATAGCTGGGTTGAATGGGACCTCTAATCTTAGTTTACTGGGGAATCTCCAGACTGATTTCCACAGTGGTTCACCAGTCTACACTCCTACCAGCAGAGGAGAAGGATTTCTTTTTCCCCACAGCCCCTCCAGCATTTGTTATTGGTTGATTTCTTGATGATAGCCATTCTTTCTGGTGTGAGATGGAATCTCAGTGTTGTTTTGATTTGTATTTCTTGAATGACTAATGATGTTGAACATTTTCTCATGTATTTATTTGCCATTTATATTTCTTTATCTGAGAAGTGTATATTCACCTCAGATGCCCATTTTTGATTGGGCCTTTGAATTTGGGAGTCCTAATTTTTATTAAATTCTTTATATGTTCTACATAGAAGTTCTTTGTCCAAAGGACAGTTGGCTAATTTTTTTCCCCAATTTGTGAGTTGTCTTTTTACTTTGTTGGTGATTTACTTTGATGTGCAAAAACTTTTCAATAAGATGAAATCCCAGGTTTTGATTCTTTGAAGTATTTCCCATGCAGTTTGTTTTTTGTTCGTGAACTCTCTGCTTACCCTTATGTCTTCAAGATTTTTACCTGCCTGCTTTCTCTTCCATTAGAATTGGTGTTTCTGTTTTAATATTTAGATCTGTAATCCATTTTGACTTGAGTTTGGTACTTGGTGACATGGGTCTTATTTCAGTCTTTGGCATGTGGCAAGCCAGTTTTTCCAGCACTCTTGTCAAAGATAAGATGGCTGAGTGTGTTTGTGGTTATGGCTGCTTCTTCCAGTCTGTCCTATTGATCTTCAGGTCTGTTTTTTGCCAGTACCATGTTGATTTTATCACAGTAGCTTTGTAGTAGAATTTCAATTTGGGGATTGTGATGCCACCTGACTTGTCTTTGTTGCCCAGGATTGCTTTTGTTATTCTGGGTCTCTTCTGGCTCCAGATGAATTTTAGGAATGTTTTCTGTAGATCTGTGAAGTATACTAATGGTATTTTAATTGGAATTGCATTGAATCTGTACAACAGTTTTGGTAGTATGACCATTTTCACAATGTTGGTTCTTCCTATCCATGAGCAAGGAATAGCTTTCCATTTTCTGAAATACTCTTTAATCTCTTTTGTCAGAGTACTGTAGTTTTCACTGTATAGATTTTTTACTTCTTTTGTTAGATTAATTCCTAAATATTTCAATTTTTTTGATGTTATGATGAAAGGTATTGTTTCCTTAATTTCTCTGTGTGTGTTTGTTGTTTGTGTATAGGAATGCTATTCATGTTTGAACTTTTTCATTAATTCTAGGAGTCTTTTGGTGGAGATTTTGGGGTTTTCCATGTAGAGTATAATGTCATCTGCAAATACTGGTAACTTCACTTCTTCCTTTCTTTATTCCTTCCTATCTTTATTCCTTTTATTTCTCTGTCTTTTCTAATTGCTCTGGCTAATGCTTCCAGAACTATGTTGAATAGGAGTGGTGACAATGGACATCCTTGTCTTGTCCCTGATTTTAGAGTGGAAGTTTTCAGTTTTTGTCCATTTAGTATGATGTTGGCTGTTGGTTTGTCATAGATGGCTTTGATCAGATTGAGGTAAAGACCATCGATTCCTATTTTCTATAGGGTTTTTATCATGAATGAATGTTGGACTTTGTCAAAAGCTTTTTTTGCACCTATTGAGATGATCATGTGGTATTTGTCTTTGGCTCTATTGATATAGTGTATTACATTTATTGATTTGTGTATATTGAACTATCCCTGCATTCCTGAGATGAATCCTACTTGGTCATGGTGTATGATTTTCTTGATTTGCTGCATTCTGTTTGCTAGTATTGTATTATCTTTGCATCTAGGTTTAGAGAGATTGGTGTATAGTTCTCTTTCTTGGTTGGGTCTTTCTCTGGTTTTGGTATCAGTATAATACTTGCTTCCAGAAATGAGTTAGGGAGAATTGCTTGCTTTAAAATTTCATTGGACAGTTTGAGGAGTATTGGTATTAAATCTTCTCTGAATTTCTTGTAGAATTCTGCTGTGAATCTATCAGGACCTGGGCTTTTCTTTGTTGGTAAGTTTTTAATCATGTTTTCAATCTTATTAATTGATGTTGAGTTATTCAGGATTTTTATATCTTCTTGACTCAACTTTGATAATTCCTACATATCTAGGAATCTGTCTGCTTCTGAATTTTCTACCCTATGGGAGTAAAGATTTTCAAAGTAGGTATTGATGATCTTTTGAATTTCTATAGGATCTGTAGTGATTTCACCCCTTTCATTCCTTATTGCATAAATTTGAATTTTTTTCTTTTTTTTTGATAAGGTTGGCTGGGGGCTTATCAATTTTATTTATTCTTTCAAAGAACCAACTCTTTGTTTCATTTTTTGTAGTGTTTTCTTCATCTCAGTTGCATTAATTTCTGCCCTGATCTTTATAATTTTCTCCTTCCTTTGGGCTTTGGGCTTGACTTGTTCTTTTTCTAAAAGTTTGAGGTGTAGCCTTAGGCTATTTATTTGTTCTCTTTGTGTTTTCCCGATGTGTGAGTTCACCACTATACATTTCCCTCTGAGGACTGCTTTCAGTGTTTCCCACAGATTCTGGTAAGTTGTATTTATGCTTTTGTTTGTCCAGAGGTATTGTTTAATTTCTTCTTTAATTTCAGCTGTGACCCATTGGTTGTTCAGGAGGTTATTATTTAATTTCCGTGTGTTCATGGCATTTTTGTGATTCCTTTTGTCATTAATTTCCTATTTCATTTCACTATGGTCAGATAATATGCATGAGATAATTTCAAATCTTTTGCATTTAGTTAAGCATGCTGTATAGGATAGAATGTTGTCTTTTTTAGAGAACATCCCATGTACAGCTGTGAAGAATGTCTATTCTGATGTTGTGGGGGGTGAAACACTTTGTAAACATCTACTAAGTCCATTTGTTTGCAGATTTGGTTCAGATCTGTTATTTCTTTGCTGATGTTTTGTTTAGTTGACCTATGTGTCAATGTGGTATTTAGGTCCCCTGTTACAATAGTGTTATTAGTTATTTGGTTTTTCATGTCTATTAAGATTTGTCTTATATAATTCAGTGCTCCCATATTTGGTGCATACATGTTTATGATTGTTACCTCTTCCTCTTGAAGTTTTCCCCTAACACATATGGAATGACCTTCTTTATCTCTTTTGATTGTTCTTGGTTTGAAGTTCACATTGTCTGCAAACAGAATAGCTACCCCTGCTTTTCTCTGGGTTCCTGTTGCATAGTAAATTGTTTTCCATCCTTTGACTTTCAGTCTACGAATTTCCTTTTGACTTAAATGTGTTTCCTGTATACAGCATATTGTGGGATTTTGTTTCTTGATCCACTCTCCCAGTCTGTTTCTTTTGATTGGTGAATTGAGGCCATTTACAGTAATGGTTATAACTGAAATGTGTTGGCTTATCTTTGTCATGTCATTTACTTGCTGTTAGTTCCCTACTTTTTCTCTCTGTTTAATTGCTTGCTCTGCTTGGTGCTTATTTTCTATTGTTCTTGCAATTGTGATCATTTTTACCTCTTTCTAGAATCTCTTTTAGTATTCTTACTAGGGTTGGTATGGCACTCATGAAGTTCTTCAGTTGTTCTTTGTCATGCAAATATTTTATTTCTCCATCAAATTTGAAGGATAGTTTTGCAGGGTACATTAGTCTCAGTTGGAAGCTGTTTTGTCTCAGGATCTGGAATACTTCACTCCAAGCTCTTCTTGACTAAATGGTTTGTGTTGAGAAATCTGCCATGATTCTGATGTGCTGTTATTTATAGGTGATTGTTTCTTTTCTCTAATGGCTTTTAATATTATGTTCTTTTGCTGGATTTCTGGGATCTTGATTATTATATGTCTGGATGTAGTTTTATTTTGTTTATGACTAGTTGGAACTCTATATGCCTCATTTACCTGTATTTCAGATTATTTTTCCTTGCTTGGGAAATTTTCTGCTATTACTTCTGCAGATATTTTCTTTATGTCATTTGTGTTGCCTCCTGCGGTTTCATTGACACCTATTAGTCTGACATTATTTCTCTTTGCATGGTCTTGGAGCTGTTGAATTGGTATTTCCTGGTTCCTTGTTAATTTTAAGAGATCCTTCCTTTCACAATCGTTAGCTGCAATGCTGTCTTCAACATGTGAAATTCTATCTTCAGCTTCAATTCAAGTGGTTTTGCCAGCTTTTGATGGGAGTTTTGATCTCCTGGATATCTCTTTGAGTCTGTTTCCTGTGTTCTAGTTCTTTCCTATATTGTTCACTTAACATTTCCATCAGTTTCCCATGCTCTATTTTTTTAAATCTCTGTCTTCTTTAGATATGCTGAGCAATTCTTTCATTACTGTTGTCATTTCATTTTTTACCTGTGAGATTACTTCTGATCTGATTTTTTTCTATGGCCTGATGGAGTTGTTTCTTTACTTCTGTTGCAGTCAAGGTCTGTGACTTCCAAGTTCTCCTGTGTCAATGTCTCCTAGTCTTGTTCTGGGTGGGGTGGAGTTCTGAGATTGCATTTGGTCCTTCGTCTTGTCGTTTTTGATGTCAGAAGCAGAGTGCTCAGTCTTACTCTTCCCTGTCAGCTCACCAAAGATCCCTAGCATCCCTAGTTTTCTTGGGGGTCAGACTTGCCTCTCAGTGACCACAGAGATGGGCTGCTCAGGCCAGAGTCACCAGGCAGTTGGTGCAGTGTATCCAGTTCTCCCAGGTCTCAGACATGAACCATGATACTAGAGGATTGCAGACTGCCTGGTCCAGTGTCCCCAGGCAGTTCAGGGTGCACGCAGGGCCCAGACATAGACTCTAAGTTGTCTTTTTAAAACTGTAGATATAACCACACTCTAGCACCAAAGAAGACTTAAAATCAGAAAAAAAAACCCTTGTCCTGGGCATTGAACCACTGAGCTACATTCCCAGCCCTATTTCCAAATATTTTTGATCTGAAGATGCAGAAACATGAAATCTCAGATATAGTGAGCCATTCACACTCACTAATCTTATTTTAAAAATAGCAACTAGGTGATTAACACAAAAACTCAGACCACAGAATCATGTAGAATGAAAAGTGAAAGTTGTCCTGAGCAGTTGGGTATGTGGTCATCTAGGTGCACTGAGGTATACTGAGGGGTGTGTGTGTGTGTGTGTGTGTGTGTGTGTGTGTGTGTGTGTGCGCGCGCGTGCGCGCGCCTGTACACAGACCATTTTGGCCAGTCCCAACTGATTTACCTTGTCCTGTTTAACACTGCCTACTACTTCATACCATAGTTCAACTATAACAGTTGACATTTCCCTCTTGACAGTGAAGGTTCTGATGAAGGGTATGGCGCAGGCAGGGCTGTCAAAAGGTTTCTGACAGATGTCACAGGGAGACAGCCTGACTCGTGAAGCTCTCAAGGGTTTCTTTTCTTTCATGAATTAAGTTTATGGGCACATTTT
Source organism: Dinomys branickii (assembly GCA_004027595.1). Classification (NCBI taxonomy): domain Eukaryota; kingdom Metazoa; phylum Chordata; class Mammalia; order Rodentia; family Dinomyidae; genus Dinomys; species Dinomys branickii. Next base: position 29,587 of record PVLD010006459.1, on the reverse strand, counting down.
AGGTATACGTAATGATCACATTTATCATAGGGAATTTGCACCTGCACATGAGACACCTTGGTTCTTCTCTCCATTCCCTTCCCCTCCCTTCAGCCCTTCTTCCCCTCCTTATTTACAAAAGCCTTCTTCCTGTTTTTTCTTTTCCCTTTCTTCCTTTCCCCCTCCCTGCTCCCTAGCTCCCCTCCCCACTTGGACATTTTCCTCCTATTTCACAATATCTATTTTACATTTGGTCCTTGTTTACCCCTTCAGTTTCTCACACCAGAGAAACTGTGGTATTTACACGTGTGTCCAGTTCATTTCACTCAAGAGTGCGGTCTCTTGTACAAACAATGACAGCGGTACTGCCTGTGCTCACACTTGGTATTTTTCTTTTACTTTTTTCAGTGTTTTCATTTCCTTCCTTTTATCAATTGTTTGCTCCCCACCCATTTACCGCCGTCAAACACCTGCTGCTCTTCACACGAATGAGTAGACATTTTGTAAATGCTAACGAATGTCTCTGGGTTGTTCTTTACTAAAGGATACATAAGTTGTTTCATCCTCCTCCTCTTCCTCCTCCTCCTTCTTCTTTTTTACTATTATAAGTGATTTTGGGAAAAGACCCTTGGGTTTGCATCTTTGCGCACTGGAGGTTTTCTGTAGGGTAATTCCTTATGCTGGGATCCTAGGCTTATAAAGGGCATGTGTTTACATTGTTGGCAAATATTGTAGGAATGGACTTCTGATGACAGATCAGAGATAGAGGGGACAGGCGAGTGGGGCAGGTGTTCTTAGCCTGAGGTGTTCTTGTGCCTCTCCGCCTGTTGCCACCAGCCCTGGACTTGTCTGACCTCCTCTTCCAGGCACACACACTGCAATGGGTGTTCGCAGGCAGGGCACAGCCAGCACCTGGAAGCGGCCTTTAAGACGGCCTGAGGCGCTTGTCTACACCTCCCCCGGGCCCGTCTCAGCAGGCAGTGCGATGGAGAAGCTGCGAAGCGTCAGGCAGCTGAAGTTGACCCTTTGTTCTTCCCTAACCAGCCTGGTGGCTGCAGGCAGAACAGCTCTGCCCGCTGCATCTGTTTCGGCTCCCGGGAGGGGAGGGAGCGGGGAGAATGGGCAGTGGCTGGGGCGGCACCTGGCCTGTGGCGGACTTGTGAGGAGTGGCACGCTCCCGTTTCAAGATTCCTTCCACATGATGGGGAAGTCGTGGCTGGGAAGAGGAACTGCAGGCGCCTGAGTGCTGATGGTAGAAGCGGGACGCGATTTGATTTAGCACACTCCCTCAGATCTCTGTGCAGGGGACTGGACTCACCTCACGTCCGTCCCAGGCTCCCTGCATGTGTGACAGGCCCCCGGCAAACGGGGACACTGGGTTCCTGAGACGGGCTTGGCTCCTGACCTCTGCCAGTATTAGGGAAGGTAAGGGAGGACATTTTGAAAGGAAGGAGAAAGACGATAGCTCTAGAGACGAAGCAAAGGGGCTGGCGGGAGGGGCAGCAGGGCTGTGGCACCACAGGAAGCCGCAGTGAATAAGCTAAGGGCAGCAGAGGTGGAGAGGGGACCCTGGAAGAGCGCATCGGAGGCCTTTCGTGTGGCTTCACTGTGCGGTGTCTGAAAGAAGGACCTCTCCACTCACCAGAGACTGCAGACCAGACTGATGCCAGGAGTGCGGAGATGCTGGGCACTGACCGAACCTCCACCCTCTTCCCTCTTGGGTAACTAAATTCAAGTTTTGAGTCCATAGGGCCAAAATGATCAGAGTCAATCTTAGAGTTTAAACATTATTTTTGTCACCCTGTAGCTGAACAGTGACATAAATTTTATGGTGCATTTCTGGGCAGAACCATTTCAGAGAGAGAGAGATATTTCAAGGGGCTGGCTCAAGACAGGCATGTCTGTGGACGGATTGTGGAGAGCAGTGTGAAGGTAGCCTGAGGGGCTGTGGAAATGCAGATTACATGCTCATGCAGCTGGTCTCTGAGCCTGGGGTGGCCCTGGCACCTCCTGGTGAGTTGTAGGCACCAAAGCTGACAAGTTTGCCTGCTCTGTGGCAACCTCAAATGAAGCTGGTTGTACAAAAATTGATGCCAAAGCTTGTTAAATGGTACAGATGGCTGGGCTGTGGGATCAGGAATTCTGCTCTAGCAGGTTTGGGGAATCTGTGATCTTGAATCTATATTTAATTTAATTCTGCACTCTTATAACTGGGCTTAGCACTTGTTATGGCTTGAATGTTTGTGCTCTCTCCCTGCAAATTCACGTATGGAAACCTAGCTGGGTGAGATGGTATGCACATGTAATCCCAGCTCTCAGTAGGCTGAAGCAGGAGGATTGTGAGTTCAAGGTCAGCCTGGACTACATAATGAGACCTCCTCTCAAAAAAAAAAAAATCCTGACCCTCCCAGTGAGGTGGTGTTAAGTAAGGTGGTGGAATGGAATTCTCATGAAGTGATTAACTGAATGCAACTAGTACCCTTATCCAAGAGACCCCAGCGAGCCCCCTGCCCTTCTCCCAAGCAGAGACAGCATGATGTCCGGCAGAAGCAGGTCCTCAGCAGATATCTAGCCTGTTGGTCTCTTATCTTGGACCTCCAGGCTCCAGAACTGTAAGAAGTAAATTTCATTTATACCTCCCAGTCTGTGGTATTATTTTATAGTAGCCCAAAGACAACACAGTTTGACAGAGGTGCGGGGCGTGGGTTAGAATGTCAACATTAGTGTAAGCTCTAAGTGAGGGAGGCCTGTTTCCTGTCTGTGTTAGAGCTGGGGAGTACAACCAGGAGGCACAGTGTGATAAGGGTTCAGACCCCACACATCTGGTACTCAGGTACGAGCAGCACATTTTCAGCTGACAGCATCTCTGGTATTTGGGCTGAACCCAAAGAGTGATTTTTGGCAAGCACTGAGCAGCCGTCCGTTATGAGCAGTCTGGGAGACCATTTATAGGTATTTCTTGGGCTGAAGTTAAGCCAGAAGCAATCAATCCACCTCTGGAATTATGCTTCCACTTTCTCAAACATGAAACGTTGAGAATCCACTGATGGCCACTTAGAAGAGATGGTCCCTGGCTGGATGAGGGCATGTTAAGCTGGAAACTAACCTCTTAGTGAGAGGAATAAGGGTAACATAATATGCAAAGAGATAATTTCTTGTAGCTTAATGCTAACTCTAACTTAAAATGCTACATCAACCCTGGAGCCATAAGCTTAAAAATGTTTGGCAAAGTAGAACGACTTCATCTTGTGCCTGTCTAATAAATCACACCCAGAAATAATTCAGGCTGACAAATGCCTTCCTGGTTCTGAGGCTGAGGAATGGTGGAATCTTTGTGATCTTTGGTATTATCTTTAAAGAGATTCTTGGCTGTTGTTTCCCAGTTAATTTATTTTCTTGTCTCGGTGAGGTTTGCCCACTGCACACTGCCATCCAAATGTACTCACAGTCCATAACTTCGCCAATTTCCCATTGAAATGTCCCGAATGGGCTTGGGTGTCACGGCGCTGCTCCTCCACCAGCGCTCACCTGCTGCTCCCGGTTGTGGGGAGCCATGGCAACCTCAGGGCTGGCCTCAGGCAAGCTGTTCACTGAGCTTCAGGTGCCCGCAGGGGGAAGGAGGCCAGCGAAACCACTTCCCTTCCCAAGGAAGGGCATGGAGTGGAGAGAAGGCACTGGTGTTCCAGGCCCAGCCGGTCCGGTGCACCGCGATCAGTGCTCACTATGTGGGGAGTGTGTGAGGACGGCACAGGGAGGGACACCATCTCTCTGACGGGAGCCCTGCCCAGTAGAGGGGCCAAGCACTCAGGACAGCCGGGGGTGGGCAGGGAGGACCTCTGGGAGGAAAACGTTGAGCACGTCTTGGTCGAGCTGGTGGAGGATGGCAGGCGAGGCAGGAGGGCTTGTGCGGCACCTAGACGCGGGGATAGTGAATGACCGTGGGAAACCGCAGGAGCCGTGGACAGTGCTGAGGCCCAAGTCAGTGAGAACTGGGGAAATTTGTGGTGAGCACCAGAGGCTGGGAAGCCAGTGACACCAAATGCCAGTGAGTGCAGACTACAGACCAAAAACAACCAAGAAAGCCTTCTGGTTTGGGTTAAAGGACCAGTAGAGGGGATCCTAGCAAGTCAGGAACATTTTGCATAATAGCCAATCTACTTCAGCAAATATCCCAGAAAAAACTGAGTCCTAAACACTGTTCATGCCAGCAAAAGCCAAATAGGGCTGTGAGACTTCATACCTCCCCCAGGGTGGTGCAGACACGAAGGAGCTTGGACTCTTATCCCAGCTGGAAACTTGCCTCCCCTGCCCCTGCTATTCATAGAGACCTTGTGGGGCATCTGGGCCCGCCCATCGGGAAGGGAAGCTGCCACTAGGGTTGCTTCCAGAGGAGTCAGGTCTTTTACCATTGCTCACAGGAAAGTAGGTGACCATGGACCACATCAGTGGGTGGTGTCTCCTTCACCTCAGAGAAGGAGAGACAGGTCTGATAGCCATGGGGCACCTTCCCATGCCCCTTTGCAGTAGTGACAGGGACAGCCAGCTAGGACAGAAGGCTTAAATAAGACTCCAGGTTTCCTTACATAATACCCAAATGTCGGGGCCCAGGATATAGCTTAGTGGCACAAGCGCCTGCCTGGCAAGCACAAGGTCCCAAGTTTGATTCCTGGTACCAAAAAAAAAAAAACAAAAAAAAAAACCCCAAATGTCCATGTTTCCATTGGAAATCTTCCATCATTCCAAACACCAAGACTGCAACTGGAAAGGGAGAAAAAAAATCAATAGATGTTAAAATGCAGAGATGACAGAGATTAGAACAATATGAGGATTTTAAAGCAGTCACGATAAAAAAGCTTCAGCGAGCACTTACAAACCTGTCTGAGACAAATGAAATGGTAGGATGCCTTAGCAAGGATGCAGGGGATAGAAGGCTTGGGGATGCAGCTCAGCTGTACAGTGCTTTCCCAGCACACAGGAGACCTGAGCTTCCATCTCCAGCATCGAGAAAAAATTGATGCAAAAAGAAACAAATGGAGATTGAATTAATTAATTTATTAATTTTGAGACAGGGTCTCGTGCTGTAATTCAGGGTGGCCTTAAACTCACTATGTAGCCCAAGCTGGCCTCAAACTCTCTGCAATCCTCCTGCCTCAGCCTCCAGAGTGCCGGGATTACAGGTGTACACCACCATGCTCAGCTGAAATGGATATTTTAGAACTGAAAAGTACAATAAAATATTAAAAATGGGGTCCAGTAGTACATAAAGAGAATTATAAGCCAGGCGTGGTGGTGCAAGCCTGTAATCCCAGCACCTGGAGGTGACTGCATCTTGGGATATGGCATGGTGCATGCTGAAAAGCACATTTTCATACTAACTGAAGAGGTCTCCACGCGGACCACACAGTATCACACTACACTCAACCCGCAACCTCTGCACAAGACAGCAACACAACACAGCAGAAGCATGAGAAGACAGGGCCACAGAATCCTTCCACCTGCTCCCTACTCCCCTAAAGCTGATCCTGGGACATGAGGTGGAGGAAATCAAAAGCCACACAGCTGAATTATAGCACTGGATATCAGAGGAGATAAAAAAACAGATTAATAAGTTCAAAGGAAATATAACTAAACAGATAATTGACATAATAAGCAAAATGATAACCAAGTTTACTGAAGACACTAATAAAAAGCTAGCTGAGCTGATCAACATGATATAAGACATGAATGAACACTTTAGTAAAGGGTTAGGGGACTGGAGGTATAGCTCAGCAGTACAGCATTTGCCTGTACAGCAAGCATAAGGTCCCGCGTTCAGTTCCCAACACACACACACACACACACACACACACACACACACACACACACAGAATTAGAGTCCATGAAAAGGTTCCAAACAGAAATTTAGGACCTGAAAAATTCTACTGAATGTATGGCAGCAGAACCAACCAATATGAGGACAGAAATTTAGAGCTAGAAAATGGGGCTGATATTGGTGACCAACTAATGAGAGACACCTTAAAAACAGCAAGCAAACATGAGAAACGGATCCAAAGGCTGCTAGATGATGCAAAGAAGACTAATCTAGATTAATTAGAATTGTTAGGGCACACTTACAGGGTAGCAGACTTGTAGACATATTATAACAAAAGTTAGAAATCAGTTCATAGCCTGTGACTATGCTCAAGCTCCCTGTCACAGAGCTGGCCTTGACTGTCTAGGCCCACATGTTCCCCTCTAACAATGTGTGGGGCAAACTGACTGTGTCTGGCTTGTGTTTTAAAAATATGCACTGATCTCAAGTTGCTTCAAGGGCTTCAAGGCCGTTATGTTTGGGGAGACTGCCCAGTCAAGGACACTTTCAACTCTACCTCTCTTCTCAGACCCTCTGCCTCCCAGATGTTCCTGTACCAACCTGCCTGCCAATATGTGACATAATTCTTGTATTACAGGTAACAAATCATGTAATAACCTGCTATCACCTTTGTACTTCCCGCTCACAAATTATATTTAAACTGAACTCAAACCTGACTCTGGGCTAGTGATTTGAATCTCTGGGTTCCCAAGCCCACTAGCATAATAAAAGTTGCCTTCTAATTACTCAGTGCAAAGAGTTACCATTTGGATTGATATTGGTTTTTCTGATACAGAATTAGTAAAACATTAGAAAACAGTAACAAATGGCATAAAAGTCCTATTTACAGAAATAATAGCAGAACCGGGCACAGTGATACATGCCTGTAATCCCAGCACTTGAGAGGCTGAGGCAGGAGGATTGTTGCGAGTTTGAGACCAGCTTGGGCTACAAAGTGAGCTCAAGGCTAGCCTGAATTCAGGCTATCAAGATCTTGTCTCAAAAAAAAAAAAAAAAAAAAAAAAAAAAAAAAAAAAAAAAAAAAAAAAAAAAAAAGAAAAGAAAAGAAAAAGAGAAAGAAATAATAGCAGAAATCTTTCTGAATATGAGGAATTCATATATAGGTAAGTGAGGGATATAGAACCCCAAATAGCCAGGTCAGAAAAGACTCTCTCCATGATACATAGAAAAACACCCAGAAGATCAACATAAGCACCAAGTCTTAAAAGCTGTTAGAGAAAAGCAATGAATCACTTATAAAGGAAAACCTATTACAATTAGAGCATACTTCTCAACAGCAGTCTTCTCACATCCTAAAAGAAAACAACTTCCCAGAATGATACATCCTGCAGAACTAACTTTCATAATTGGTAGAGAAATAAAGGTATTTTCATGCCAAAGAAAATTTAAAGAAGCTCATGATTGCCAAACCAGTACTCCAAAAAATTCTCAGTAGTATCCTAGAAAGAAACAATGAAAATAACTATGACAAAATGCCTAGCAGGATGAAAACCTCAGGCAGGGTGAACAGTGAAGTACAAGTGAAAGACAGTAAAAAGCAGCAGGAAGACAGTGTTATGACAGGAACAAGTCAATGCCTTTCAGTAACAGCTCTCAATGTGAATGGTCTCAGTTCCCCAATCAAAAGACACAGACTGGCAAAATGGATCATGAAACAAAATCCAATGGTATGCTGTATACGAAAGAACACATTTCACTCAAAAAGAAAAAAACAGACTAAAAATTGAAAGGATGGACAGCAATATTTCATGCAATAAATCTGAAAACAAGCAGGAATAGCTACCCTATTTTCACACAAAGTGAACTTCAAGCCAAAACTGATTAGAGGAAGCAAAGAAGGTCATTACATACTGGTTGAGGGAACAATTCAACAGGAAGGGTGTTATGGATTGTGTCTAGATGTCTCCCAAACCCTCGTGTGGTCATAGGTGGGGCTTTTCAGAAGTGGCTGAATCTAGAGTGTGTATGACACTGGGATTAAGTGTGTGATGCTGGGATCAAGAGTGTGTGATTACTAAATCAGTCCACACCGATTGGCTCACCACAGCTCTGAGTATGGGTAGTGGCAGGGCCCACCATGGGTGTGAGTGCCACCTGCCTTAGGAGTGTTCATCCTGGGTAGAATACAAGGGACAGCAAGGGGGCTGTTGTCGCTGCTTGCTATGTTTTCTTTGCTACTTCACTGCTTTGCTGCCTTCTGCCTGCTACGGACTGTTTCTCCTCTGTGATGCCCTGCTGCTGTGTTACCCTGCCTTGGAGACAGCCAACAATAAACTTCTACAAACTGTGAGTTACAATAAACCTTTCCTTCTTTAACTTGGGTGTTGGATATACTGTCTCGCTAACAAGAAAAATGTAACTAAGACAAAGAGATGACAATTATAAACACATATGCACTAAATATGGGTATATGCAACTTCATAAAACAAACATTACTAGGCATAAAAGATAAGATAAAGATCAATACAATTATAGTGGGGGATCTTAATACTCCACTGTCACAAATAGATCAGCTAGACAAAAAAGAATCCCCCCCAAAACAAAACAAAACAAAAATCATAATTGAACCAAATCTTTGAACAAGTGGACTTAATAGATATCTACAGCGTGTTCCACCCAAACAGAATATACATTCTTCTCAGCAGCACATGGAACTTTCTCCAACATACATTACAAACTAGCTAACAAAGCATACTTAAGTAAATGTGTAAGAATTGAAATTGTACTATACTTATCATAAGATTATACTTATTATCATCTCAGTGCAGTGAAACTAGAAATAAATGGCAAAAGAAACCACAGAAATTATGCAAATGCATGGAAATTAAACAATACCCTCTTGAATAATCAGTGTGTCACAGAAGAAATCCAGGAAGAAATTAGAGAGTTCCTAGAATCAAATACTAATGCCAGTACAACATACCCGAGCTTATGAGACACAATGAAAGCAGTCCTAAGAGGGATGTTTGTAAGTGTGAATGCCCACATCACAAAAACAGAGAAAGCCCATATAAGTAATTGAGTACTAACGGTATACCTTAAGGTGCAAGAAAAACAAGGACAATCCAAAACTAAAACTAGTAGCAGGAAGGAAATTATAAAGATCAGAGCAGAAATTAATGGAATTGAGACTTTAAAAAAATACAAAGAACCGATGAACTGTAGAGCTGGTTCTTTCAAAGATAAACCCAATCCAATTTTACCAAAAAGGGATAGAAAAGACACAAATCAATGCAATTAGAAATGAAAAAGGTGAAATCACAACAGACACTGGAGAAATACAGAAATTAACAATTACTTTGAGAAATTATACTCTGATACACTGGAGAATTCAGAATAAATGGATATATTCCTAGAAACATATGAATTACCAAAACTGACCAAGAACATGTAAAAACACTGAATTACCTACTAATAGTCAGGGAAACTAAAGCACTAATAAAAATTCTACTAAGTAAGAAGAGTCTAGGTCCCAAGGGATTCACCACTGAATTCTATAAGAACCTCAGGAAAGATCTAATGCCAACACTCCTCAAATTCTCTAATGAAACTGAAAGGAAAGAAGTCCTCCAAAAGTCATTCCTGGAAGCTAGCATTATCCTGATTCCAAAACCAGACAAGGATCTAACCAAGAAAGGAAATTACTGGCCAATCTCTTTCATGAAACAGACACAAAAATCCTTAACAAGATATTGGTAAACAAAATCCAACAAATCATTAAAAAGATCATATATAATGGCCAAGGAGGCTTGGAATGCAGGGGTGGTTCAAAATATACAAATCAATAAATATAATACATCATATAAACAGAAATAAAGACAAAAATCACATGATCATCTCAACAGATGCAGAAAAAGGCTTTGACAAAGTCTTACATCCATTTATGATTTTTTTTTTTTTTTTTGCGGTACGGGGGATCGAACTCAGGACCCTGCGCTTGCTAGGCAAGCGCTTATTCCACTGAGCTATATCCCCAGCCCTCCATTTATGATAAAACCCTGAACAAAATAGATATAGAAAGACCTTATCTCAGTCTAACAAAAGTCATTTATGACAAACCCATTGCCAATGTCATATAAATCAGGAAAAACTGAAGGCTTTGTCTCTAAAATCAAGAAAAAGACAAGGATGTCCATCATCACTTCTCTAGTTCACTATAGTTGTCAAAGCATTAGCTGGAGAGATTAAGAAGAGAAAAACTAAAAGGAATATGTATAGGAAAGGAAGAAGTTAAATTATCATTATTTGAAGATGATATGATCCTCTACACAGCAGATCCCCAAAATTCCATAAGACTCCTAGAATTAATAAGCAAATTCAGCAATGTAGCAGGATACAAAATCAATACACAGACACAAAAATTAATAGCATTCCTGTACACCAATAATGAACTCACCAAAAAAGAAATTAGGAAAACAGTATCATTCACAATAACATCAAGAAAAATTAAATACTTAGGAACTGACCTAACCAAAGAAGAGAAAGACCACTATAACAAAAACTACAGTACTCTGATAAAGGAGATCAAAGAGGCCTTCAGAAAATAGAAAGATAGCCCATAATCCCAGCACTTGGGAGGCCAAGGTAGGAGGCTCATGGTGAGTTTGAGGCCAGCCTGGGCAACATAGTGAGTTCAAAGCCAGCCTGAATTATGTAATGAAGCCCTGTTGAGAGAAAAAGAAGACAGGAAGAAAGGAAGGAAGGAAGGAAAGAAGAAAGCAAGCAAGCAAGCAAGCAAGCAAGAAAGAAAGAAAGAAAGAAAGAGATATTCTCTGTTTCTGGATAAACAGAGGCAATATAGTCAAATTGGACTTATTTCCAAAATTGACACACAGATTTAATGCAGTCTCAGTCAGAGTGCCAATAGCATGGCCAAGTGTGTAGCACATGTAAACCCAGCAACTGGAAGGCCAAAGCAAGAGGAGCGCCACGAGCACAAGGCCGGTCTGGTGGGTTGCTAGTGACTTCAAGGCCAGCCTGAACTATACAGTGAGCCCTCCCAACTGCATTCTTTATTGAATTAGACAAAACAGTCCTAGAATTCATACGGAACCAGAAGAGCAAAAGCAATCCTGGGCACAAGAGCAAAGCAGGAGCCATCACAATCCAGAATTTCAAGTTATATTACAAAACTACAGTGATAAAAACAGCATGGTACTGACATAAAGACAGACATGTGGATCAATGGAACAGAACAGATGATGCAGAAACAACCCCAGCCATATTCAGCTATCTGATCTTTTACAAAGAAGTTAAAAACATATCCTGGAGGAAAGATAGCCACTTTAATAGATGGTGCTGAGAAAACTGGCTATTCATATGCAGAAGATGGAATTTAGACCCATATCTTTTATCATATACTAAACTAAAATAAAAATGGATCAAAGATCTAAATGTTAAAAAAGAAACAATCTGCTGGAAGATTAAGTAAAGTTCTTAAAGACATAGGGATAGGCAGTGGCCTTCTAAACAAACCTCAATTACACAACAAATACATCTCATGAGAAAAAAATGATGGGATCTTACCAAATTTTAAAGCTTCTGCACAGCTTCTGTACCAACAGAGTGAAGAGACAACTCGTAGACTAGGGAAAAAATTTTGCCACCTAGTTCTCAAAAAATAGCTAACATATGAAAAGAACTCAAAAAATTACCCCCCAGTAAAAGATCCAATAAAAATGGGCAACTGAAATAGACACTTTTCAGAAGTAGTAGTACAAGTGGCCAATAAATACACAAATAAATGTTCAATATCACTGGCCATAGAGAAATGCAAAAAAACAACACTGAGATTCTATCTTACTCCAGAAAGAATGGCTATCATCAAGAAATCAAATAACATGTGTTGTAAGACTGTGGGGGCACCTCTACACTGTTGGTATGTGTGTAAACTAGTACAATCACTATGGAGATCATTAGAGAGAGTCCTAAAAAAACTAAAATTATAAATTCCATGTGGCTCAGCTATTCCCTTCCTAGGTATCTTCCTGAAAGAGTTAAAGACATAAGGTCATAGTTGTACATGCATACCCATGCTTATAGCAGCACAATTCATAATAGCTAGATCTTGCAAGTGGCCACATGCCCACCAGTAGATGAGTGGGTAAAGAAAAGGTATTTGTACACAACGGAGTACTACTGTACCACAAAGAAGGATAAACTTGGGTTATTAGTAGAAAAATGGCTGCATCTTGAGACTGTAATGTTAAATGAAATAGATCAGACACACAAGCTTAAATATTGCATGGCTTCAGTTCACATTGGGCGTGTTTAGGGTGGTATGGCCGTAGACTGCATGACTTCATTTATGAGTGAAATGTAAATGAAGAGCAAAATAAAAGATAGCAGAAAATAGAGAGCTAGGTTTTACAGATGTGAGAGAGATCAAGAAATGGTAGGAGAAGGGAGGGAGGGGAGGAGCAGGGGGTGGAAAGAGAGCGAAGATGTGTCAAGTGCATCCCCATGAGGAATGTAGTCATCTGTACTGCAAACATGCACTAACAAAAATAAAAACGGAGAAAACAACAAAACAAATGAAAACTCTTAGCAAAATGAGAATAGTGAATTATTCAAGTTGATACTGAGCATGTAAGAAAACCTACAATAAGATTATACTTAATGGTGAAAAATTGTGTGCTTAGTGTGTAAATACCATGCTCTTTACAATGAGGAACAAGATAAAAATCATTGCTTTTTCCAGTGTCAGAGGTTCCAAGGAACGCTACTTGGCAAGAAAAGCACACAACAGACAGACAGATCAGAAAGGTTGTGACCATTTGCAGATGATATGATTGTCTATGTAGAGAATCTCTAGAAAGCTACCAGAATCTCCCAGCACTAGTGAGCAAGTTCATTGAGGTTGTTGGATACAAACAAATAAGCAAATAAATATGTGTTCTAGTAGGGAACACATGGACATTAAAATTAAAATATAACAATACTGTTGCTGGGTGAGGTGACATATGCTTGGAATCTCAGCTACATGGGAGGCTGAGGCAGGAGGGTCACAAATTTGAGGAGTGCCTGGCCAACTTAGCAAGACGCTCCAAAATCAAAAAGGGGTGGGGATGTAGTTTAGTGGTGGACCACTTCCTTACCAGGAGGTCCTGGATTCAATCACCAGTATCACAAAACAAACATACAACCCCCCCATACTATTTACAATCAGTCAATGAAAATGAAAAACTTAAATGTAAATCTATTTACATGATTTGCATGTTGAAAATTATATAATGCTGATGAAAATGAAGAAAATACTAATAAATAGAGACAAAATGTGTTTGCGGATAGAAAAATCCAACAGAGGAAAGATGCCAATTTTCCCCAAACTAATGTACAAGCTTTATGCCATTCCTATCTAAATCTCAGCAAAAATTTTGTATACATAGGCAAGGTTGTTCTATAATCATTCATATAATGGGTCCAACCACATGTTGGAAAGGTAAAGAAATTAGCATAGCTGAAATAACTTGGAAAAGAAGACTAAAAATAGGAATCAGGCTGATATCGGTGGAGGGATAGACCTAAAGGTCAATGGATCAGAACACAAAAGCCAGAAGTAGATATGTCCAACTGGTTTCCTAACCAGTACAAAAGTAGTTCCATGGAGAAAAGATGGCTGTATCAGTTAGGGTTCACTAGAGCAACAGATTTTATATAGATGCATGGTAGGCGCACAGTGGCTGCCCGCAGAGTCAGGGGCAGAACAATGCAAAAGGACTGTCCAAGGATCCACTCGAAGGTCGAAGGCCCGAGCTCACTGCAGAATGCCATGAGAGTCCTTATCAGGAAGCTGGAGGGTGATGTCCAAAGGAGATGGTAAAGGCTGGAACTCCTCGAAAGAAACAGATGTGAGCCTGCCTTCTTTCCTTTTTATTCCAAGTAGGTTACAAGCCCTTTGGTTGGTGCTACCCACATCCAAGTCCTTCCTGTTCAGTAAGTCCATTGTCCGCATACATCCAGAGCTGTGCTAACCCAATCCACTAGGTGTTTCTTGTTCAAATCGACACCACAGTTAACTATCATAACAGCCTGTTTATCAAATGGTGCTGGGTAACTGTGTTAGGCAAAAAAATGAACCCCAATTTAAGTTAACCCCAAATTGACTATACTTAAAGGTGAAGTGTAGAACTAACTTTTACACTTGACAGCAAAAACACAATCTATATAATAAAAATAGGGTCTGCTAAAACCAAATTAAGAGGATTTAAAAAAAAATCTAGGCCTGATGGTGCGTGCCTATAATCCTAGCACTCTGAGAGGCTTAAGCAAGAGAATCACAAGTTTAAGAATACCCCCGGCAGGCCGGGGATATAGCTCAGCAGCACAGCACCTTGCTTGGCAAGCTTAAGGTCTTTAGTTCAATTCCTGGTACAAAAAAAAGGAAGAATAGCCCGAGTAACTCTGATTTAATGAGATCCTGTATCAAAATAAAAAGAAAAGAAAAAAGTCGGGGGACTTATCTCATGGCAAAAGCTCTAAGTCTAATCTCCAGTACAAAACAAAAGCAATTAAGACTAAAAGATGTGTGTTCAATTTGTACGAAAGCTGCAGAATGAGAAAAAAAAAATACTTGGGAACCACAAAGCTACCCCAAGAGTACCTACAACAGAGAAAGACCTCTCAAAATGCAACAGTAAACAGCCAAACCATCTGATTAGAAATAGGTAAAAGACAAGCAGAGAAATATAGCCAAGGCATATAAACATACAAACAGATGAGCAACTTCAGAGAATGCAATCACGGAAGTGCAAATGAAATACATCTATGAGAACACAGAAGACAGAAAACAGTGACCAAGCCACAGGCCAGTGACGATGAGGAGGAGCTGGACATCCGACCCCCTGTTGCTTGGAACATGAAATGGTGAGATCACTTGTGGACATGTGGAATGAATGGCCTAGCTGCCATGTGGCTGAGCAACTGGATTCCTAAAAATCTGTCACAGAAGAATAAAACATTCTGTTCAAGGAAAAACCCATACATGAATGTTCATGTTATTCATATCAGTAAAAAGCCAGAAAAAGCCCATAGGCCTGTCAATAGGTGATTAATTAAACAAACATATGTAACACAGAGTGCTACTCAGCAATAAAAACAAAACTATTGACAGACACAGCAGCCTGGATGATTCTCCAGAGAGCTATTCTGAGGGAAAAATCCAATCCGGAAGTTTGCACACTGTGTGATTCCTTTTACACAACATTCTCCGAGTGGCAACATACCCCAGTGTTGGGCATGTTCGTGGCCACCAGCACGAAGGAGGAATGCATGTGGGGTGTGAGGAGGAGGTACTGAGTGCACTAAAAATGCAAGATGGGGGTCTTATGGTTTTATATATAGAAGGTCCCAAATTTTGATGGTCTCACTGTCAATTTTTCAAGTTAAATATGGTGCTAAAGTGATACATATTCAGGAGAAACCATATTTTAAGTTTTGAACTTAGATCTTTCTGTGGGCTAGCAATGATACGGTCCAGTCCTCTCTGGATGCTGGGCAGTGGCAGTGGCAGTGACCACAGCTTCTAGTCAGTCCTGCAACCACGAGTGGAAGCCACTGACGCTTTCCAATTGCTGTGCCACAGAGCTGTGAGGTGTGGTATACAGGTGGGTAAAATGCATTTTTAATTTCCTATATTTTCAGCTTCCAATAGGTTCAGCCAAACACAACTCCACTGCAAGTAGAGGGACACCTGTACTGTAGTTTTATAAGATGTTACCAAAAAAAAAAAAAACATGGAATCTCTGAGTTATTCCTTTATCTGAATGTGAATCTATAATGATCCCCAAATAACAGGTTTTATTTTTAAAACAAGATAGAAATGTTTATAAAAAAATTGGGGAATTATGAACATTGACTAATTAGAGTTTTAAGTGTGATGGTGGCATTATGTTCTTGCTTTAAAATATATTTGTTACCATGCAAGGACTTACTGCCCAGTGCAACTGGAGCCAATACCATGGCACTGGTGTTTGCAAAAAGAAAAAGCCTTGTTGTGAGTTAGCAGCCAAGGAGACAAGAGGCTTGCTCAGGTCTGCCCTCCCGATTGGTCGGGAGCAAGGAACTGGCCCAGGCTGTGGGGAACTGGAGCCCTGGCGCACCCAGAGACGTGGTGGGTGTGTGGGAATTCTAGTAGACCGTGCCACTGCGGAGGACCCTCACCTTTCATCAAGGCCCTGAGGGCCTGTTCTTCTTCCTCCGCTTCGGCTCATCCTTAGAGATGCTCAGTTCAGGCAGTCTCTCCAGGTATTTTAGGTCCTAGGGCTCAGGACCTACAGTCTCAAAACAGCTTGAACAGATGTTGGGAGCAGAGGACTTGTCATTTCATGCCTTGGTTTGATATTCTTAAAAGATCCAGACAAAAAAATTTATGGATGAAATGATACATTGGGGATGTGCTTCAACAGAACCCAGAGTGAGGGAGAAGCAGGTGGGGTTTATTGTCCATGAACAGATAACTGTCAAAGGTGGCAGGCAGATGTGAAGGTTTGGAACACAGTACTTTACAAGTGCTCACCTCACAAGATGCTGGGGGAGGCAGAGCAGGGAGCTGGTGAAGACCCAGACTGGCAGTCCCGTTGGAAATCTCAACCCTCTTATTAGCTCTGTGACCTTTGCCAAGTTAGGGAAGTGCTCTTTCCCTCTGGGCTAACATCCCACAGGACAACTGTGTGGACAAAGATTACCAAGGAAGAGTGTAGGTGGGGAGAGGGAGGGTCCTGGGTAACTTCACCCATGAAAGGGGGCTGAGGCATAGTTAGGTGGAGGTGGGTTAGGAGCCATTGGTTAAGTTGGACAGCATCATGGAATGCAGGAGAGTTTAGAGAGGTAAGGCAGATGACATAAGCGGCCATTAGATTCGGTTTTCAGGAAGTCATTGGTTCTGACAATGGCTTCTGGGCCCAGACTTAGTGCTGAGAGGTAATGGGGAGACAGGAAGGGCATTCTGGCTGCCCTCAGATCCTTGACAGGAAGACTGCAGCCCCAGGCACGAGGGCTGCTGACCCCACTGGCCACTGTGAAGGATGTTGTCTTGAACACAGATGTGCAAACGTCACTTTGAGATTTTGGTTTTAACTCACTTGGGCATATACTCACAAGTGTGATTGCTGGATTATATGGCAGATCCGTCTTAAATGTTTGGAGAAAACCACTTCATGCCATTTTTATTGAGCTGCACCATTTGATATTCCCCCAGCAGAACACAAGTATTTCAATTTCTCCACATTCCTGCCAGCATTTGTTATTGTTAAGAACAAAGGAAAGGAAACCAAACCTGCAGAAGAGGACGGGCTTACGTAGAACAAACCTGAGAGGGAACAGGCTGAGGAGCTTTTGTGGGTCTGCGGGACAGAGGTGCTGCTGTCTTGGAAGGGGGCTGTGCTTTGCTTTGCAGTTCACGGTCACCGGGCCGTGAAGCCCATGTGTGTTTTCTCTGTCACTGCTATCCTTTGTCCTTAACTCCCTCAAAGTCTTGGGGCTTGTTTAGCTGACTTCTGGCCAAGATGGCAGTTTTCTAACTCCCTCAGTTATTGATTGGTTGATTGACTGACTGACATTTATTTATTTTAATGCAGTGCTGGGATAAAAACCAGGTTCTTCGGTGTGCTCGGCCAAAGGTCCACCACTGAGCTACAGCCCTAGCCCTATTTTGCTTTTTGATAAGAGCTGTGAAGTGACAGCTCATTGTAATATTGACATAAATTAGTAAAGAAAATGCAGTATGTACACATAATGGACTGTTGTGTGTACACACTGCATTTTCAAGTTAAAAAGGAAGGAAGGAAATGCGGTCTCATGCTACAACATGGATAAATGTGGAGGACATCATTCTCAGTGAAGTAAGTCAGACGCAGGACAGGTACTGCGTAGTTCCTCTTACACGGAGTGTCTACAACAGCCAAACTTGCAGAGGCAGAGAATATAATAGCAGTATCCAGCTCTAGGGGAAGAGTCTGGGGAAACCAGGAGGTGTTATTCGGTGTGGAGTTGCAGTGATGCTAGAGGTCTGCTGCACAACATTGCTACTGTAGTTAGGAACACAACACTGTGTGCTTCACACTTTGTTAAGAGGGTGGACCCCAAACAAAAGTCAGAGGCACACAAAGCTTTTGGAAGTGATGGATATGTTTACTACCTTGAGTTGGTGATGGGTTACCAAGTAATTTTCTGGGTCAAAGTTCACTAAATCAGAAACACTAGATATGTGCAGGTGTGTATATCAATTATATCTCAATAAAGCAGAGAGGGGGAAGGGAGAGGGAGAAGAAAAGAGAGGGGAGAGGGGGGAGAAGAGAGGGTAGAAGAGAGGGGAGAGGGAGTAAGAGGGGAGGGGGGAAGAGGAGAGAGGGCAGAAGGGAGAAGGGAGAGGAGAGACAGAAGTAGGGTGAGGGAGTCTCAGACTGTGGGTAGGAAAGCCCCTCTGTCCACACAGACTGGGTGGGGATCCCTGTTAAGTCGCCCAGTCACTCCAAAGCTACCCTGTCCTTTGCAAGAGAAAAAAGCAGCTCTAGCCTAGGCCCCCTTTGCCTCCCAGAACGGCCAGGCTGCAAAGGTCACCCCCCACCCGTCCTTATCTCGCTAGCCTCCCTAGACAGGCCAGGCTCCGAAGACCACAGGGACCAGATGTTCTGCTGGTTGGCTGCAAGGGCTGTTCCAGCCCGTAAACACGCTCCCCAGAAAAAAATCCTTCGAACCCCCGCGCTTTACACAGTTCACGGCTGCCCTGGTCCACTGCATAGTCCTGCCCCTCGCTCTTCCTCTATAATAAAAAACCCTTCTTGCGTCAGATGGTTTAGTCTGGTTTGTGTGGGTTGCAGCAACCTAGATCTGGTTAATTGTCCAATCACCAAGCTTTGTCGCCTACCTCATCTCCCCGTTACAGGGTCCCCCCGTTGCAGACTTTGCTTAATGCTCATCCAAGGCAATTGCAAAAGAAAGGAGCATGACTGGGCAGTCAGGGATTGTGAATTCTGACTGGGGTGACGAAATTGTGATTTTATGAAATGGTTAGCTTTGGTTTGTACAGACTGGCACTGACATATTTACAGATGAAATGATAGTCTGAGGTTTGCTTTAGAGTGTGAAGGAAATGACCCTTTTTTCTAGGGAGAAATTCTGAAACAGGTCCCTTGGAAGCCAGAGCTCCACACGGAGCCTCCCGTGTAGACACTTTCCCACCGGTGGCCTGGTGCGCAGGGCAGTGCTCACGCGTCACTCCTGAGTGGGAGCAGCGCTGACCCAGCCACACCCACGCAGAGGGTCCTGTTCCACCCGGAAGTCCCTGGGCAAGGTTCACAACTCGGTCCTGCGCTGTGGGCGCTGCTCTCAGTCAGTGGGGGCCTCGAGGCCTTCGCGCACAGCTTTGCTGGCTGCTGTCCTGTCAGGACATGGTGACGTGTGTCCTCCTGCACCGGCAGCCCGGCCCGTGTGGCGGTACTGAGGTGCTGGGTCCTCGGAGAGGCGCAGCCTGGAGAAGGTGCTCAGGTCAGGCCCCCCCCCCGCCCTCTGCAGGGGGGCCCGCTGCCCCTTCAGGAAGAGTGGCTACGCGAAGGCCGCTGTGGCTGTCACAGGCGGACTTCCGGGCTGCTCACGTGGCGGCTGCGGCGCTCACGCTCTGCTTCCGGCCGCCATCACAAAGCTCTACAGAGCCCGGCGAGCTGGCGCCAGAGCCGCTCTGCAGCCTCGGAGCAGGGACAGAAACACCCCTCTGTGCCGCTCAGCAACACAGAGGGCACTGAGACCGCGGGTGAAGGCTCCCTTACTTACTGCTCTCCAATGCCGACGCGATCCCAGCTTCTCCGTGCTCAGGCCCTGGGCAGCTGCAGCCTCAGCCCTTTTTCTGACGGAGGATGTGAGATCCCCGCCGAGGTCCAGTGTCGCCCCCAGTGACCCAGCCCGGAAGGAACAGAAACCCTCAGTGCACAGGCAGGTTGAAGCAGGGTGCCTAGCTTTATTGAGGTGACCACATTCACTCTCTGGTGTTCACAGTGACTGAAGAAGTGGCTCGTTTATGAACGTGTCCCCTGCCCCCCGGCCGCACGTAGACTAACTACATTCAGAAGACAGAAAGAACATGCTGTACAATGAACACTTTCCACCACAGCAGTATCGTGGCTGTTCATCAGTTTGTCCATAGACAATGCAAAACAATATTTATAAGACAGACCCTTTGAAAGTTCAAAACTTAGATGCATGTGGTATACTTCTAAAACTAACATATTTTTCCAAGTAAGGACGGCTGGTCATTATAAAAATACTTTACATAAATTCAAAGTCAGAACTAAAACATTCAATCCTATAAAAATATCTTTTACTAATAAAAGTATCAGTTTTTAGATAAGTGCTCTTTAGCAACAACAGGTTATGTAAAATTTTAGGAAATACCCTATAGGGCAGACATCCCACAGAGAATGGATTTGTCAAATGACTTCAAGACTTAGGCATCAACAATGCTTTGCTTCAGAGATGGACCATGCATTTGACTCTACTGCATGTGAATGGCATATATATTCTACAGAGAGTAAATTCAGTTATCTACTTATTCTGAAACTCATTTATAAAGACAAACTGTTCAGCCTATAAAAGAAATTTTCAGGTTGGCATTGCCTCCCAGGCAAAGACAAATGCTTTCTCAGGATCCAGCCACATTTCACCTCGAAATGCCTAACTTGGAAAACCTGTGATTGCGTTTTGACCACTATCTGAAATCAACTCGTTCATTTCATTTTGTTTACTCTCTTTTAGGGCATGGTTGGGATGATTTCTTTGAGCCTGGGCTCTTTTGGATCTCCTGAAACATACTTTCAGCAGCAGATAACACAACTCAGCCACGTTAAGCAGCATGCAAATCACAGATGCAGAAATCATAAAAATGGTAAACACGGTTTTCTCAGTCGGCCTGGAAATAAAACAGTCCACAAGATTGGGGCAGGGCTCAATCCCACATTTCAGCACCCAGGGCAGGTGGTACCCATTGTAGAGGAAGTAAAACACATACATGAAGGCAGCTTCAAAGATGATTCGGAAGAAGATGCTGCTGGTGTATGTCCACCACAGTGATCCCTCGATGTGCACCTTCTGCCTTTTAATGTCCTCTAGGTCTTTGAATTCATTCTTCTTCTCTCCGCGCCTGAACTTGCGGGTGGTTTCATGTCTGTAGTAGGCTACGTGCATGGCCACCAGTAGAGCTGGGGTGGACACGAAGATGAGCTGCAGGGCCCACAGCCGAATGTGGGACACTGGGAAAAAGTGGTCGTAGCACACGTTCTTGCAGCCAGGTTGCAGAGTGTTGCAGACAAAGTCCTCTTGCTCATCACCCCACACTTCGTGGGCGGCCACTACGAGGATCATGACCCGGAAGATAAAGATGACCGTGATCCACACCTTCCCAATGCTGGTGGAGTGTTTGTTCACACCCCCGATGACAGTGTGCAGGGTTCCCCAATCCATGGTGCCAGTTTATTTCTAAGCAGACAGAAAGGAGTGAGGTTAGGCTGTGGAACGTGCCTTTGATTGATAAAATAGATGCAAACACATGTGTTTTAAATTAGACTGTGATATTTTAGAATGTTAACCTCCCAGTCTGCTAGTAAGAGGTTGTCTAATAAGGCTTATTCCAAATTAAACTTTAAACCTACACACACATAAAAATAAGGATATGAAAAATAACATAACTGAGACCAACCTGTGAAAAAGCAGCGGTTTTCATTCTTTAGTCAAATGGTATAATTGTAACTGAGAACCAATAAAATACAGAAATTCTTTTTGGGGTGTGGGAGCCCCAACATGCTAGGCAAGGCTCTACCACTAAGCTGTACCCCCAGTCCCTATATTATCCAAAATAAACTTTTCCAAAAAAAACCAAACCTGTTTCTCCAAGTACAATACAGGTGTCAAGCTAGAAACTACATTACGAGAGGAATTCCAGTCTTCATTCCCCAAATAACTAAATTTTAGAGCATAGAGAAGTTTTCAGGTGGGATCAGCATACCCTCCCATATTCTAGAAGCTTCATTGACTTTCTTTTGTTACTAAAGTATATTTTTAAAGCTCAATTGTGGGTAAAATAGACACAAAAAATTTATCATCTTAACTAGTCTAAATGTCCAGTTAGTGGTGTTAAGTACATTCATCTTGCTGTGAAACAGATCTCCAGAACCCTTAAGTCTTCTCAAATGAAAATTCTGCACCCACTAAGTAATAATTCTCCATTCTGTCCTCCAACCCTTAGCAACCATCTGTCTCCTTTCTGTGCCTGTGATTTTGACCACTCTAGGTATGTCATATATAAGAATCATATATCTGGGAGGCTGAGGCAGGCAGATCATTATGAGTTCAAGGCCAGCCTGGGCTACAAAGTGAGCTCAAGGCCCACCTGAACTGTATAGCGAGACCCTGTCTCAGAAAAGACAAAAAAAATCATATCTCATCTTTTTGTGATTAGCTTTCATCACTCTTCATAATGCCCTCAAGGTTCATTCCTGTTCAGAATTTCCCTCCTTTTTCAGGCTATGTAATATTTCACCAAATGGATTTACTGCATTTTGCTTATCCATTCAACCTTGCTTGGATTACTTGTACCTTTTGGCTATTGTGAATAATGCTGTTATGAACAGAGTCTACAAGTATCTGTTTAAGATCCCACTTCCATTTCTTTTGGGTATATATCCAGTAATGGGATTTCTGATTCCTATGAGAATTCCATTTTTAATATTTCTATAGGCAATCAGAGTACTATTTTCAGAATCCAAATGCCTCAATGCCTAGAAAAAGACAAATACCCTGATCTCCAAAAGAAGACACAGTCTACATGTGTGAGCTGGGGAACTTCATGTTTAATCCCTAGTGAAGTTCTCAAACAGCATCACTGTCCTTCTCCCTAGGAATTCGGAACAGTGACCACCGACACTGGCACTGGTGGCCACCTGGGGGATCTGCAGGGTACGAACAGGTCATGGAGTCTGGAATGAGAGCCTCTTATTTCGATAGAGGAGCTGCGGGGAGAAGAGCAACACTCTAGCTCGAGGAAAACTGCACGGTATGTGATCTGTTTTTGTTTTAAGCTGAGAGAAATGACACAGGCTTTCTAAAGCTGTGGCCTCTCAACCCTCCAAGCATCGAATCAGAGGTTGCTGAGCTCTGTTGGGCTGGGCAGAGGGGGCTCGCTGGGGAGTAGTCATCTTGGGCTCTAGAATTCAGATCTGTTTATTAAGCCCTTCCTTTCATATTCCACTTATTCCATGACCCAAAGAGACTTTCTATGTCCACAGCAAATGAACTGTTGACTTTAAAAACTCATTTTATTTATACAGTAATTATAAAATTAACTCTGAGTCCCTGATGAAAGGCATTGCAGTATACTGCCCTAATTGTTGCCGTTCTATCCCGGAGGCATTTCAAGGTGTGACCAGCGAGGATGCAAAACTGCATCTTGATGTTTAATCATGTTTAACATCAGTGGTTCCTTATGGGGCCAGTCCTGTTTAAGAAAGGAAGGTTTTCTCTCATTGAACATAAACAGCTCCCAGTCTGCCCCAAACATGCTTAATCTACACTGTTTTGACTTATCAAATAAAAACTGTGCATTCTCCCAAACGCGCCAAAGCCTATAGAGTTGAAACTCCCAGGCGGGTTAAAAGCCTGCTTCCTGGGTTTTCTGTCATGTCCCCTGCCGGAACACAGCACATCTGCCATCACCTGTCACCTGCCCTTCCAGGAAGTAAGCAAATGGATCAAGGTGTCAAAGACGACAGGACCTGAAAGAATTCTGAAGTCAAAAAGTCGAGGGCTCAAAATTTCCTCACAAGAATATTGGTTCTAGCTTCCAAGGCTGACCAGAAAATGATCTATTTCACCATGCTCACTGACTTTGATACTTAAAATCAGGAATTTTACTTAGACTTTTAAGGGAAAAAATAAAATGCCTAGAAAAATAAGATGAAAAGTGAGGTTAAACCCTGGTACAAATATGTAGCCTAGTGTTTCTCAAGGCAATTAATTAATCAGGCAAAAAACCAAACCATCTGGAGCCAAAGAACCTTCCTGCAAGAGCGACAGAGGCCTTGCCACTTCTAACAGCAGAAACGACCCAGGAGGACAGGCTGTTTCTACTCTCCCTATCACCAACCTGGGCCCTAAGGGGACTGCTCCGAGGGTGTGAGGGACCCTCACCCGTGTTTCCTGACAGAGAAACATCTTTCTGTTTCTTGGTCTAGGGGACATCATTCTTGAGGAGGTCACCAGTGAAGGCTGGGTGCCTTTCCTGCATGTCACTCTCGGAAAGGATAGCTCACTTCACAACCACTGGAGACAAGTCAGGGTGCTGAGCCCCCAGCTTCCTGACACAAGGCTGCAGTCACTGGGAAGGCCTGGCTGTTCTCCAGCAGAGGGGCTGCGGGAGGATGGAGGTGACAGTCGGCTGGATTTTCAGCCCGTTTCAGAAGGACCCTGGCTTTCCCTTAGCCCCGCTGGGCACCAGTGTGGGCAGGAGCACCCAGCCAGGCTGGGGATCGACCACCGTGGGCCTCTGATGTGCTGGGCTGCAGATTTTTTTTTTATAAAAACACAATGGGTGGGGCAGGTAATGTTTCATCAATACTTGGCTTAAAGAAGACTGGAAGACCCAACACTTGCAGTGAAACTGTCACTCACTTCAAATTACTTTCCAAAACCCCTGCGCCCATGTGCACCGTTTGAACTGCAGAGAACAAAAGTCTCTCATTGCTTTCAGCCTTCAGCTGAGCTGGGGCCGGCTAATGGGGCTTTTTTTTTTTTTTTTAACGAAAGGGAAACAATTAACTCCTTCTTGGTAAGCCAGAAAGGTTTTCACTGGTACCTTCCTAGCCCCCTTGTTAGGAGCAAATAGCTCCTGCAGTCCTCGCCTTGTAAGAAAGTGTTTACCTTTAAGCTTAAGAAAGTAAATTGTATCTAGTTTTGTGGCACATCTAATTACAGTAACTCCATGCCAGATTCTTTTTTTTTTTTGGCGGTACTGGGGATTGAACTCAGGACCCTGAGCCTGCTAGGCAGGTGCTTATTCCACTGAGCTATATCCCCAGCCCCCATGCCAGATTCTTAATTCTTTATTAAATCAGAGTACTATTTAACACTAGTCCTAAATATTTACCTCTAAAAATAAGTGTCAGTGATCTTATTACTTTGGAGTATCTTTTATTTCCTGTGGTAGTGAGAATCAAACCCAGGTCCCTTGTACTGACATACATTCCTTTATTTATTTTGAAACAGAGTCTTGGCCAGGCTGGGCTTAAACTTTGGATCCTCCTGCCTCAGCCTCTGAGATTGCTGGTATTACAGACATGGACCACATCTGGATCAGAGTGACTTACTTCTTACAGCATTATGAAGATTGACTGTTCTTCCTTTTCATAATTCAAATCACTTAAGTCCACTGGCATTCCAACAATAATATAATTTCTTGATTGTTTAAAAACTTTTTATTTAAGAATTTAATCACAACTGGTTTAACAGTGCCATTTTAATTGCGCTGAAGATGGAACCCAACTAAAAGACGTAGAAGTTATAGCATATATGAAGGAGTGGAAAGGATCTTTCTTTCTCTAGGCGGTTGTGCTCCCTCTGAATGACCCTTTCAAAGGCATTCAGCAGGAAGAGAGCTCATGCCCCGCAGTGTGCCCTTGAGGACCATGCAGATGGAGGGAAGCATAGCACGAGCCCCTGCTGCTGCTGCTGCTGTCAGCCGTCCAAGCCTGTGTGGCAGGCCTGGAGGAGTAAGGCAGGTCCCCCCCCCGGCGCCCGGACCTCTGGACCCTCTCCCCCACACTACTGGAAGTCAGGCGCTCTACCTCTGGAAGCCAGAGGGATGTCACCTATGGAGCACCAAACATCGTCATCTTGTAACTTCTCCCACATTCACCATCCCAGCACTGTTACAGGGTAAGTTTGGGTACTGTTGTTTCTTCATGCTTCATACTTCAAACACATGCAGAAAATCAAAGGTGTTCTTTAGACTTTTCCCCATCCTCGTCCTCCTCCTCGTCTTAGTACCTTTCCCGAGCCTGAGGCTCACTCAAGCATTGCAAAAGAGATACAGCTAAGTTGGAGAAAATGGATCTACACTTCTTACCAACTCAGCTGTCAGAAAAACCTCTCAGACCCTTGAATCAAGAAGAACCAATATCTTTCATCTCCAGAAATCTCAGGTCAGCTGAAGAATGGCCTGGCAGTTGGTTTTCAAATGCAACAGCTCAAAACTTTAGCCATAGCTCTTCCAAAGCGGTGACTAAGGGTACCAGTGCATCTGGGACTCATCTGTCTTCAGAATGAACTCAGTAAAAGTGAGGCTTCTCACGTGAGTTTAAATATAAAAGCAGACAATACACAGACTTACATGTTTCTTACTCCATTTTAGAATTCAAAGAGTTACAAAAATAATTTCCATTGAGTTCAATTTCTTGCACTTGGATAATTTGTTAGCCCTGTCTGTTCATTCAGGCAACCTCTGTCCTTTCTAAACATTTAAATTCAACTACACTTCAATAGCCCTGGGAAGAAAGAGAAGAACAGCTCCTGAGACCATTTCTACCTTCATGAACCAAATTAAAACTGGAATCTTGCCAGCCCCCCTCTCATAGAGCAGGCAGGTCACACCAAAACCTTAACCTACGACAACGAGGCCAATGGGAGGATCAGGCCTCACTGATCAGAAAATTGAGTCAAAATTTTCTCCCACGATTTCATTCAACGGCTAACCTACTGCACACAGACAAATGGTGGGCATCCAGACTGCGCAGAGCTCCTGGAATGCTCTGCTGGATTCCAAGATGCACGGTGAGGCTATGCAGGCTAGAACTTTCTCTTCAGTCTACTGAACTTGTTTAGCCAGACCTTATGGGGTCCTTTGCCCTCTTACCTCTCATAACACAAAAGAAAAGTATAGGAAAAAGGGAATAAAGGCATTACCTGTATCAGATTTTTTTTTTTTTTGTCTTAAGAAAACAAAACCCCACCAATAGAACAAGGGGACTGACAGTGTCTTCTGGGTTTTAGTGCCTGCAGGACGGCAGAGGGGCCTCTGCACGCCCCCACTTGTGTGACAGGCTGGGCTTCCTGTTCTCACTACTCCGGTCGCCCTTGGCAGGGTCCAAACAGCACCCCCAAAGGCTCTGCCCGATCCAACAAGCGACAAAGCTCTCCACAGGGGCCGTTCTGAGCGGCATGCTGCGATTCCAAGGAGACTGCACGGGGCAGGACATTTTCTTCCCGAACACTGCCTAGATTCTGCTAAAACTGGGACGAGAAAAGCACCGAGCCCAGCTGCGGAAGGGAAGAGTGCGCCGTCACCCCCAGGCACAGGCTGACAGCTGCCCTCGCGGGAGCCCGGGGACACCCCCCACCCCCTCAGGGGTCCGGGCCGAGACCTCGCAGCCCGCACTCCTGCCCGCAGGGTCCGCGCCCGCGTCTCCACCCACGGGGCCCCGAGCTCCGGACGGACGGGTATCGCGTCCGCAGGGCTGCGGTGACCCCTGAGCTTGCTCCGCCCGCCCGGCGGCCCCGAGCGCAGACCCGAGCGGGGAGCGGAGACGCTCACGGCGCCGCTCCCGAACCTGCGGCGCGGGTCGGGGCTGTCGGGGCGCGGGCGCGAACCCCCACGCGGCCGCCCGGCTCCTGCGGCGCGGCGGCCCGACCCCGGCCCCGGCCCGGTGCCCGTCTCCGCTCACCTGCGAGCGCGGCCCGGCGGCGCTGGTCCCGGCTGAGCGAGGCGCGGCCGCCCGGCCCCACGCGGCCCTTTTAACCGCGCCCCTCCCGCCTCGCCTGACGCGCGGGCCTCGGGGCGGGGCGGGCGCC
Organism: Dinomys branickii; assembly: GCA_004027595.1. Lineage (NCBI taxonomy): Eukaryota > Metazoa > Chordata > Mammalia > Rodentia > Dinomyidae > Dinomys > Dinomys branickii. Next base: position 1,911 of record PVLD010006459.1, on the reverse strand, counting down.
GGGTCGGGGTCGCCGCGGGGCGCGCAGTCCGCTCGCTCCCTGCGCTCCGGGACGCGGCCCTCCCGCGCCGGTGCCTGCGCCGCTGCCCGGGGCTCTGCGCCCGCGGCCCCGCCTCGCCCTCCCCGTCCGCCCCGCGGCCCGACGTGCGGCCGCCTAGCCCAGAGCTCGGCTTGCGGTGACCCGCGGCGTCTCTCCTGGGGCGTGCGGCGCGCGCCAGGACCAGTGCCCCACTTTCCAAAGGGCTCTCGGAAGGAGGGAAGGACAGTGCGGTGGGCGGCGTGGGCCCTGCGGTGGCTGGGAGCCCAGGGGCGGGCCCCTCGATCTCCTCTCTGCTCTGCGCCCGGACTCGGGGCGCCTGTCTCCTCCTCATCGCGACCCTGCTCGCTCCTTCCGGCTGGCTCATCTGTTGCCCCAGCAAAGCAGTTTTTCTAAGCAGATTGTATATTTCCTTGAGACTCATAACCAGTTTAGGGTTTTCATTCTCGCATTACTAGAGTAAGAAAGTAGGCGCACTTAGTAGGTGCCTTTTGCTCCGTCACTATCAGTGTACTGTTTAGTGGAGCTGAGCCAGCGGCACACAATCTTGGAAATGCTTTTGGTTTTCTCTAGCGTGCCGTGATCTCACTCCGGCAGCAGGTTCCTCGCAAAGATAGCAAAACGGCACGTCAGGCTTTGCATTTTGGACCCGTGGAAGCTGTTCGCGGCCCACTCAGGACAGCAACGGCAGAGCAGAGCAGGGCAGGGAGGCTTTACTACTCACAGGCCCACCTCCCAGGGCAGTTTCTTTCTTTGCTTGTTCAGATTATCTGTAAAAGCCCAAGGTGTCGGCTTTGTATCTTCTCGTGTGTTTCTTAACGTTTACTATCATTGTCCAGGCTTCACTGCTCATCAGGCAGCTCCTCGTGGCAGAAATTAAATGTGGACTTTATGAAATTACGGATATGATGAGAGGCTCACTGGGAAGCAAAAATGAATTAAACACTTTATTCTTATGACCCAAAGGCATCTAAAGTGGTGAGTGGATTGTTCTGAGTTCGGGTGCCAGACATGAACAATATTCAGGAACAGTTACTACCCTGAGGCACCCTGAGCAGAATCATAATATTCTAAAGCAAGAAGTTTACAGTCCTGGTCGTAATTGGTGGCAAGGAATTTACAGATTAGTATCTTCTCTCTGCACCCTAATGGTGATGTCTGAGGTCATGAATTTACCAGGCACAGATGTGAGAGTAAGGGTGCTACACTGTGAGGAGGTGTGAGGGAAGGGCGGGATGGTCTCTTGAAGATCGCCCTCTCCCACGGTGGCAAGCAGGAGGAGGCCCCTGCGGCCTTGCCTGTGCCCACACACTCAGGAGGGACTCGCATCCGATTGCTCAGGCCTTCAGCGTCCAACCGGACACGGTCCTAGAGGCCTGGCTGAGAGGAGAGTGTGTGCTGCTTCAAAACAGAAGCTACATCTTCCTATCTCTTTAGTAAAAAGCCGTATTCTATTTAGTAGGATGTCCCTCAGCTGGGGTTTGTCTAATGTGGCCCTTGGGATGGACCATGTGTTTTGGGAGGGAGACCACAGAAGAGCCACTTTCTCACGTCCTATCAGAGGCACGTGCTGGAACCAACACGGCTTGTCCCTCATGATGTCCACCTGGACAGCCGGCCAAGGTAATCTGTCAGGTCTCTCCATGAGGTTACTGTCTCCCCCTTTCACGCTCTGCTCTGTGGAAGAAAGCTGCTCCTCTGAGCCCACACTTGCGGGGTGAGGAGTGAGGCTCCCCCTCCCCGAAGCTGGAGTACCCACGTCACCATCTGTTAGTCTTCCACATATGGGCATCCTTTCAGCAAGTGAGTTTTCAATGAGTTTTTATATCAGCAAGGGCTCCTGAACATTCACTTATGCTTTGGGGACAATATTAA